>JAQGAY010001881.1:0-12412 GCA_034698085.1 Polydesmus angustus
TTGATTGGGGAAATGTTGTGAATCGTTTTTTCGTGGTCACTATGTCGTAGGCCTACTACCGGCCGGCAAGTGACAATCCTGAGCAGACACTTGAGGGTCTCACTAAAAAGCAAACCATGCAAACCTTGCAAAACGCAAACCGATACTATCGCAAACAGCTGCCTAGTTTGCAAACGAGAAACTCTGTGGCGTCGCTCGCAAACCGCTTACATCGATGACGTCATAATTATGTAAGCGGTTTGCACGTGAAATGGTTTGCAAATGACTAAAATGCAAACCAAGCTCACTACTTAATTAAAATGCAACTTTAAAATTTTTTTCGTGCGCGAAAGCGAAGATATATATTTAGTTATAATAAATGTTGACACTTACTGTCATTAAAAAATAAATTATGCATGAAAAAGTCTGTTTTAAACAATTTTCAACCGCTTACCGACTTAAGATTCACTTCTAAATTATCCACGGCCAAGTGTTTACATCAAAAGTATTAATGACCAAGAGTTCACTGTTTTAATTGAGATCGCAAAATATATGTTTTTTTATATTTTCAAAGTTAATAACATGTTAAAAGCTAAATAGCATGATTAGTTTCATAAATTTAGTTATTTTAAGATTTAAGTTAGGTTAATTAATTATACGCCGTGGAGAATATGAAGGTGAATATTATTGCTGCAACTGTTTCACCGTGAACGCTTCTGTGTGACCTCTATTTCAGATTATTGTTACCATAGCAACTCCAATTCTATACGAAATTCTTGAATGAAAACACTCTTTAAAATTGATTTTTTTTAAGAATTGCAAAATTTAATTGCTCGTTATAATTTGCGTGCAATAATATACTGTTTCAGTGTGTTTTTATTAAGTTAAGAGCTTGTTTTACATTTTAGAAGATTGGTTTGCATTTTAACCGTTTCTCTTGCAAACCGCTTCGCCTCTAACCGCCTACGCATGAAAGTAAGCCGCTTGCAAACGACGGGTCCTACTAAAAGGCAAACAGGCAAACGGCCTAACCATCCAAACACCCACTTCACGATATAGTACAGTATACAGTACTAGTAATAAAATATTGAACATTATAAATTTCATCTAAACACGTTTTTAAAATAAAAAAAATAATTATTTTCAGATTCAAAGCTTTGATCAGCGCTTAAATTAATATTTTGGCAGCGGCTAATAATTATTATTTAACTTTTAAATGTCTATTTTTAATCTTGATTGTACGAGTATGTTTTCATACTTTTTATATTTTATACTAATCTTAAATTCCCTATAGCCTACATTGCTAATTTTAAAAATAAATGTCAACATTTGAAATGTAAGATTCCATTTTTGAGTTTTTATCTAGCTAGTAGCCTACTCATGGTCGAATTCAGGATAATCAATAAGCTATAACGTTGACCAAATAATTAAGGCGATTCAGCATTTCCTTGGCAGATAATTAAGCATCCGGACCGTTTCAATTTGAAATCAATTACGTCGGGCTGTATTTTTATCAGTCGCACACGGAGAGTTTCGCTTATGAACTGCATCAAACTCCCAAATACGTCATCACCTAATTTTCAACTTAATTTTTAATTAGAAAATTAATAAATTAGATCGCTAAGAATTGAAAGGTGCTCGTGAGTTTTAATATTTTGTTCATTTATTAAATTAGATCGATTGTTAATAAAACACAAACTTAATAAATTACGGTATTGTAATTTTCGCGTCGAGCAACACCATATTTATTAAATGTTATATCGTAACTATCAGAAAATTATTTCCAAATTTAATTATTAGACAAAATGTTGAATCAGTTGTGCACAAAAATTTCAAAAGTAAAATCCCGCATAAATGATTTGAAATTGTTAATGAACATGAAATATGATTTTCAAAACAGATTAACAGTTAATTAGTCAAGGTTTGGATATTAATTTTGAAACATGCGCCTAATTTGAATTGCACGAAAAAATACCTTTTAACAAAAAAATAGTTGAGCGCTAGCATTCTGTTTGATTGCATTTTTAAAAAAGTCGCTTTAAACAGGAATTTGCTGCGTTTCCTAAAAAAAATTCATTTGTGTACTTTAAAATAAAACAGTTTCTAGAAATAGCTGGCTATAGATAAAAGGAGAAAAAATACTTTTGTTTGAATAGCCTACTTTCGGTTCCGGGAGTGAAATTCTTTTAAGCATGACAAGGTTTTCTATTAATTGTAGTTCACCTGTAATTTTTTTTAAAAACTTTTTTCCTGGTTCATCCTGTTCCACTTCTTAAGAGACCAGAAAACCATTCCTGTTTTTGCACACAAAGTGACCTCACATTTAAAAAAAATTTCGCGAGTTTAAAGTGAACCCGGATGGCTTTTCAGCAAAATTTTAAAAATCAACATTCACCTTACACAGTTGCTACTAGTCAGTCGTCCGAAATAAATGCTATGGAATTACTGTACAGTACTGCATTTGAAGAAGGAGCATTCAACGTGGTGTTTTAGTGTTAAAATTATTTTTTGTGGACAACATTTTATGTTTTTGATTATTATTTGTGCAATATTTTAGAAATTAGTCTTTTGAGTTTATTATTTTTTTTAAAGAAATCATCAGTTTTAATTAGCTATTTATTATTAAAATGTTGCAATATAATTATTAAAAAATAAAGTAAAAACAGGCTTCCTCCATCCATGCTATGAATATGTAAGTACAAGTCTTAGCTCTAATGAGCAAAGCACTTTATAAAATTATTTTAGTTTTTAAGTAACATAATTAATGCCCGTTAGCGAGGGCAAATTTGCTTTATACACCTGTAAAAACTGCCCAAAGGTGAAAGCAATAGTTAGCTTTAATGAGCGGATGGTTAGCATCTTAGCTCTTAAAGCATAAGTAGCTAGCTTGGCTATGTTAGGCCGCGGGACACCGGCTGTTTCCTTTACCTAGGTTCGGTGCGAGGTGAGCCCGGGGCCCTAATAGGGTATTTAAACCACCGGAAATGAAATGTGCAATATAAAATTATGTCTCCTACTTTTTTCTGATTAATATAATGTACTCTATTATTCCTATAAGTCAACATTTAAATTAAACAGTTTTAGCCAAGTTAACAGCTTACACAATTTTTTATTATACATAAAAATTCACATTTTTAGTACACCAAAAAAAAATTGATATTGAAATTTAAACATTTTAAATTATACATGTAAAGAAATTATTCATAATGAATAATACTGCTCCATATTAAATAGTTAAGAATATGATTGAAATAAAAAAGCAATCATACATTCTCACCAATAATGTTTCAATTAAAAAAGTTTTTTTTTTGAGTTGGTTCAATCTCTCATCATAATTTAACAACTCGCGAAATTTCTAAAAAAAAACCAATTTTATATGACGATAAACTAAACCAATGATAAATTTTTTTTTCGTAAATAACTTTTGGGCTAGTATAAACTTGTCATTAAAAATTAAATAGTTAAGTAATTTCCATAAGCCTACAAAAAAAATTAAAATCGCAATTCAGGTTTTTATAATTTGGTACCGTACAAATAATTAAATTAAATTACCAATTTTTAACAAATTGCCGCATTTTTGTTTTTTGCTCCTCTAAAAAGAAGCTAATTATTTACTTTATTTTAATAACTGGTGAGGCGTTTTTTTTTTTTTTTTTTTTTTAGAAAATATGACAAATTTGGCTATTTTTTTTTTGCAAAATAAGATTTTTAGGAATTTGTTTCAATTTTAAAATCTTTAAACTTAAAAATTAATTTTTTTGGCAAAAAAAAAATAAAAATAAAAATCGTTTGGGTTGGGTGTGCTGAGCTCGGTTTGTTTGAATGTGGTAAAATAAATGCCACTTTGTATTTAAAAACAATATTAAACTCTTCATAATTCTTTAATGTAATTTAAATACAGAAATTCAATTAAAGCATTATTTAATTTAATTTAATGCGCAAGTGTCGCGGACCAGCCACACTACTTATTATTACATGTTATTAATAAAAAAATTTCCAGATTGGTAGAATTCGTCTTATGCCTGCATCGTACGTTTTCTCACTTTTTCAGTACCAGTATCCCAGATTTAAATTAGACAGAATAATATTATGAGGTGTAATACAAGAGAAGATTTACAAGTTCACGAGATAAAATAAATAAACACGGAAATGAATGTACACAGTAGGCAGGGACAATTGAGATGAAACTGGATTGAGAGCGGCGTATATTAAGGGGTGGACACATTTAAATTTGCTGATTATGTTGTTACCGGAAAAGCATATTTTAAAAACATTTCAAGAACTATAATTCAATTTTAAAAAAAATTATTTAAAGTCAAATTTAACCACATGTCATTCAAAAATTACGAGTATTAAAAAGATTTAATAGTACTAATTCGGTTTTGAACGTTTTTGTTTACGGACATGGTGTAGTAACTATATTTACATGTATTTAACGAAACAAGATTTATTCAACTGCAATTACTGTCTAACAATAAAACATTTCGAAAGTTTTTTTCAACAAAAGAAAATATTCAGAATCATAAAATTATTAAAATTGCTAGCACCGTAGCACATTAAAAAAAAATAAACTTTTAATGCAATTGGAATGCTAACAATGCAATCCAAAAAATAAAACAATACTAAAAATGTTTGTGTTAAATTTGTACAAAAATGTAGGAACATTAAAATTACAGAAAATCGACGTCTCGATTCCATTTAAAGCATGAATTTCTCCTATTTCAAAGAACATTTTTAAATTTACATGATTCCTGTAAAACATAGCAATGATAAAGTGTTAACATTTAAAAAATATCTGAAGTTTCAAGAAATATGTTTACATTATTTTATTAGGATTACAACTTTTATAGTAGCATAAATTATGTCGTCACCTAAGTTAAATTTAAGGCTGGAATTGAGGCAGTAAAAATTCTAGAAAAGTGATTGCAAATTCGATTGCTTTTACCAGCAATATTTAAATAATTATTAACCTTGTGCGAGGCAGTCAGTTTCTACTTGACGAGATAATTATTATTTTGCTTTCAGTAAACATTTCGTAAAAAATATGAGTGCTACCATGGCATGGAATACGACACATGCATACATGGATTTAGTAGTTATAGTGGAACCGCCGTGTACGTTGGCCTACACTGGAAAGACTTTTAGGCAATGGTTCTCTGCGACCTCATTACACATTTCTTAATTTACTCATTGAGTATTTTGGCCAACTAAATATGGCCTTAGTGCATATTCTGAGGTCTTTATAAATTGCGAACACTCTATATAAATTTTACAGTATATATACAGTATTTGAAAACCTCAAATCAAGAATTTGGCTCCCTCTAAACAAGGTTGTAAGGTTCATGGATTACAATTTATTTTTTAGTTGCTTAAAATAGGTAACGCAATACGTTATTGCAAAACACCAATATAAATTTAAGATTTATCATTTAAATTATAAAATATTAAAAATAGCCCCGAATAATTATTAAACTATATATGCCACTATAATATATTGCAAACTAAAAATTATAAGTAGGCCTATTTCATTTTATAACAATTTATGCATTGCCATAATGCAACCTGGTGTTATAAGATTCAATAAAAAATAATTGTAATTACAATTACAAAAATGTTAAAAAAAAGTTTCATTAGGATAAAATTTATCAAACTTGCTGTATATAAACTATGAAACACATACTTAATATAACAAGTTGAACACAAATACTTTTTTTTCATTTTTACAGGCTGTTGTGAGTGGTCGAGCTAATAATGTGGTGGCGGCGGCTGAAATGCTGCTGGTTTGGGTTGACTCAGACGCAGTTTTGTTGATTAATTTAGTTGTTGATTCATGTTGAGAAGTAGGATCGGATGGCAGAATTAATATTTTAAAAAAATATTAAATCCACATTTAACGATGTACCAAATTGATTTAAGTAAAGGCTTGTTTATAGTTTTAGATTTAAACAAAAATTGCGAATTTTGACAAAGTTGATACATTTAGAAAACATTTGAAATATGAACAAATTACTTGTTGACAAAGTCCCGCTTTTTTACATAACTTAAATGCACATTGCATATGTTTTATAATTATTACAGAAGATAGAAAATAAAATTAATAAGTTTACATTCTTTGGTAGGCCTTTTGTAGGCAAGTTGAAAATACTGTATAATATGCTACGAGCGTAATATGCCATAGGCGGCGAAACATTATTTTTCATAAGTTAAATAATTTACTGTAAAATATATATTTTTAAAATTTAATTGTGGCACAGCTAGCCTGATTAGGCATGCTCGTGCAATAAGAGCATGCAGGTTTCTGCCGCCTATATAATATGTTCATCTTGTAATGATCAAATAAATATAAATATGAAATCTAAAATTAAACTATTGCAAATTAATGCCAGTAGAATTATATAATATTTAAATTCATTTGAACTAGATTTATGTACAATGTGGATTATATTTTTAATTTGATTACAGTAATTATTTCAAGAGCAAACTTAATTAAAAGTTGCAATGCATGTACAGTATATAATAACATATTAATAATAAACACATATGAAATATAAACCTTGTATTAATTAGGGCATTTTTTAAAATTCCCACTCCCCCTGCCATTTAGACTTAGATGCAAAACATAAAAAAAAAATTATTAAAGTGTTATAAGGTTTTTAAAGTATTAAACTTTTTTAAATGTGTCATTTAAATATTTAGATTATTAACAGGATTTAATTTAATACTACTTTTATGTTAGATGCATTATTTTTGTAGACCCAGTGTACATTATACATTTTACCCTCATTTAATTTTTTTTATTAACAATTTTCGCATTTAAAGTATGTGGTTTCTTCACTGTTAGTGCAACTTCTATGGTACCAATTCCTGCAAATAACACATAAGAATTGTTTTTGATTATGTTGTTTATCAGTTTTACAATGTGGGGAAGCACACACTGTCCAACCAGCAGATTTACTTGAAAGGGCATTAAATGTGATTTCCTCAGTTGGCCTAGATTGAATATTAAAAAATTTATTTTGTAAAGTTTTGCTTAATTCCTTCATTTTGTCTGAAATATAAGAGATTTCAAACTTATTATTTTTATTTACTATTTTTGTCTCTGTAGTTTTATTCTCATCTGAGTTTGTAAAACAATAAAATAAATATTTGCGACCTGAGTCACTGCTTAAATCAAAATACTTTTCTCTTCTTATTATTGCATAAGCATGCAAACAAAGATATAGTCCACAGTCATAACTATTTTGTTGTTGTTTTGCATCACTACTGCAAATTAAATCCCATTTATCTAGTGGAACATTTATTCCAGCAATAGCAGCTGCTGCAGTTCCTAGTAAAATTAGATTGTGGAACTGTGTTCTTCTTATATTATGCCCTTGTATTGAATCTAAAATTACAATTTGTTTACTTTTAAAAATAATGATGCCTAATAGCCAATGGCTACCACCCGATTTAATGTCAGTATTCATTGATACTAATAATAAATCTTTATTATAAGCTTCTTCATTAAAAAATAAATGTAAAACTGTATCAATATGGTTATCTGCAAACAATGCATAAAAACCACAATCTATATATAAAATTTCATTGGTTACATAATGAGATGTTAATAATACATTAATGACTTTGTCAATTACATCACTAGAAATCCATTCTTTTGGTTTTAAACTTTCACTACCTTGTATATAATCTAAAATAGTATTATTATTATTTAATACATTTGCAATGTCAAATTTATTGACAACCATTGAAGTAAGAGTTTCTGCAAAATATTTTGGAACATAATTGCAATTTGGTTCTCTTTCTTGACATTTTTGAAATGTAAAGGATGGCAGACTATGCTGAAGGCCTTTTTTTGGTGTGGATGTTGCTCTAATTAAAATATTTTCATTATGGTTTACTGATTCATTTAAAATACATTCAGGAGTAAGTTTGCTGGCATATCTTTCAAAGCTTTCATTGCTTGGCCAGATAAATGTGTCTTCATCTTTGAAAGATGTTTTTTTTGTATTTTCAGTTTTTGTTTGACATTTAGAGGGATCTCTCATGATACTACATAGATTTGCTTTTGAGTTATTAAATAGGCATTTTTTACTTACATTTGTTACCAAATTATTATCTGCAGTAGTTGTTTTTTCACTTTGTTTTGGTTTAGATTTATCAAAAATAGGGCTTTTAAATATAGTTGCTTCATGACTATCTTCAGCAGCTGTATATTCAAAATTTTTTGGTTCATTTTTAGGAGTGAATTTTCTCCCTTTTTTATACCCTTTATTTCTTAAAACACTTAAATTAAATTTTCTTTTTTTAGTAGAAGTTTGTTTGTTAGTATAAAATTCTACTGCAATAATGTGGTAACATTTGCCAGTTTTGGAACAGGAGCACTGCCAATTTTGTCCATTAAAATACACACTATCAATTCTGAGACCTGGTGTAGGTTTCCTTACATTATACACATCTAAATTGCATTCATGGCTTATTAAATTATTGTCATGGCACAACCGAGCTAAATATTCTTGTGAGCTTCTACTATTTGATATCATACTATAAGGATCTTGTGGTTTCGGATCTTTCATCTTTTTAATTATTTCATCTAAAGTGGAAATATCTACTCCTGACAATTTTAAGTCTAGATTTTTACCAATATACTTATCTTGCTTAGTGTAATTTCCAAAGTCTTTATAAGCTTTATTAAACTCCTGTAAATAATATCTTTGCATTTCTAGTAAAGACAAAATTAAGTTATCTAATTTCAATTCTTTAAAATTGTGTCTGTCTTTTATCATATGATTGAAACTTTCACTAATATTATTAGTAGGAAATTTTTCATGGAAAACTGAAAATTTATTAAAATGATGTTTACAGCATCTTTCTTTTAAATCTTTGATAACATGTTCTTTAAAATATTGCAAGAATGATTGAGTCCATTTAACACTCATTTCATCAAATAGTTTATCAAAATCTTGCAATGTGGAACACTGACTTAAAAGTCTCACACAATTTGTATAAATTATAATATCATCTGGTGAGCCACCTGCTCTCCTTACCCACCTTTTAGTATCATTTACTATATGATTTAAGCAATAAATTAAATTAGTTTCAGCTATTTTTAAAGAGTCTAGTATAGCTTTAACTATAGCTAATTCTCTATCAACTATTATTGGTACATTTTCACCAAATTCTTGTAATCTTAAATTTGTAACTATATAATCTCTCCAAAAATTTAAATGGCATTTGGTTTGTTTCTTCTCATGCAGCAAAAACATTACTGCAAATATGGGATCACCTTTTAAAAAAGTATTTCTCATTACTAAAGGTGAAACATAGAAATCCCCTAAATTAAATGTTGTGTCATATGATACCAACTGTTTAACACTTTTATCTAATTTACTTTCTTTAATTACCATATTAGCCAAATCTACAGCTGCTTTATAATAAAAAACCACATTTAAATCATTTCCCAGAGCTAACTCAATGACAAAATGTGGATAATTTTGCTTAATTATTTCCACTACATTATAAAACTCATCATAGGATATTCTAGAAGCCAATTTTTGTGCATATGCTAAATTGTGTGATTGTTTTGCATTTCTGGGTGCTGTCAATTTTTCTATTTTTTCAAAATTAATATTTTCAGCTTCAATTTCTTTTCTAGTTTCTTTTTGAGTTTCCTCATAAACTTTTTGTGGCTTCATTCCAGTATTTAAATAGTCTCTAATTTTTTGTTTGGTTGATGGCATAGTTTTATTATACATTTTATTACTGTTTTTGCTATTACCATGTGGAGCAAAAACTGCAATTTTTTCATCACCAATGTAATGAATTAGAACCAATGGTTTATCACTAATTGTTTCAATATAAATTTGCCTTGCAAACTTGTTATTGTAAGCTAAGCTTCCAAGTGTTGGCACTGCAGAATAATGGTATTTTTTTTTAATATTTTTAATAGTTTTTGTGGCAGTGGAACGCCAGCGGTATATATCACAAGTATAATCTGTATCATTTTTATTTTTGCATTGATAAATGAAACAATCCCCACCTAATGGTTTTTCTGGAGGTTTTGTTAAAATATTTCCTAAAAAAGAGCCATTTCTTGCACTATCAAATAAAAGTTTAACCTCATCCATAGAAAAACTTTTTTGTTGATTTTTAAATGGTGCATTTAATGTCATTGTTATATCATTATGTATACTGCCAAATAGCTAAATAACAGAAACACTAACTTTTTGGTAAAAAAATGTAAATAATAATAATTTCTAAAAACACTTTGCAATTAATTATTTTTAGATTATTTAAAAAAATAAATTTAGCGGCAACTTGTATTACTTTAAAATGCATGAAACTTATCTATTAATCAAAAAAATTATACTTATTCATTTCAGGTGTATATCCATAGGAATTTCACAACTAGTAAATTATTGGATTCAACAAGGAAATATCAGTACCAAGTATAGATTATTTGCAAATATTTATTAATTTTTTTAAAAAAACTGCTTAAAATTCTCTTTGGAAAAGCAGCATAAAGTTTAACAATTTTCAGGTTTGAGAAGCAAGTAGAAATGAATAAGTTTTTTACTTTAAAGTAACTGAAAAAGTAGCCAAGAGAAGAGTCAAATGACCATGTGATGCATTAAAAGTAGAACATGAGCAAACATCATAAAACAAGGGGCAGTTGACATTAAAGGCATCCCTATTTGGCTTTTTAAGGGTTAAATAAAAAATAATAAATTGTGCTAAAAATAAGTTAGGCTGCTCTGTACTTTCCATTAATTGTGTAATAGAAACTAATGAAATGTACATCATAATTTAGTTTTAAAAATAGTAATTGATTTCTATAATGTAAAAATTAATTATTTTACAAAATACAGTGGAATAAATAAGTTATGAATACCTTATTGAAAATGTATAAATGAATTCATGAACAATTTTTTTAAATAAAAATGATAAACAACACATTTTGTTGTATTTACTCAAACATAAATAAGTTTTATTTAATTCATAATTATTATATCAGATCAAACTAAAACAACATACATAGCCATTAAAAAATCCCTGTAAATGTAATGATAGTGCACTGATTTACAGTTTTAAATAAGTTATAAGAGTTTTAAAAGTTTACATTTTTAAATACATTGAAAGTGAGTAACATTTTATGTAATAAAATTTTGGCTATTTATCTAATCCAAAAATAATTTGCAATGAAATTACAGGATAATTACAATTATTATTATGCAAGTTATTTTAAATACAATAAGCCTAATAATTATTTGCCATTTCATATAAAGCAATACAGTAATTTGTTTCCATAGAAAATTGCACATAAGAATTATTTGAGATATAATAATATTCAATAAACATTTTTTTTTTAAGAAACATACTAATATAGAATTTTTTTCTCCCTTTTATTAATTTTATTTTAAAGCTTCTTTCAATAATAATTAATTTAAGATGAAGTAGATCTTCCCTTCTGCCTAGACTGTCTAGCTTCGCAAACGGGAAAATGGGTAGCAGTTTGCAAGCAGCTTACATTCATGACTTCATGCGTAAGCGGTTAGAGGCGAAGCGGTTTGCAAGAAAAACGGTTAAAATGCAAACCAATGATTATCTTCTAAAATGCAAACCAAGCTCTTAACTTAATAAAAACACACAGAAAAAGTATTTTATTGTATGCAAACTGTAAAAATCTATTAAATTTTGCATTTCTAAAAAATTATCAATTTTAAACATTGTTTCCATTCAAAAATTTTGCAGAATTGAAGCTGCAAATAATTATGTGAAATAGAGGTCACATAGAAGTGTTCACGGCAAAATAGTAGCAGCAAATGCATTCACCTTCTATTAATACTTTACGTCATATTTACTGCATATTTAAACCAATTTAACATCAATCAATATAACAAAATTTATTAAACCAACCCTATTATTTATATTATCCTAACATGTTATTAACTTCGAAAATATAAGAAAAATGTATTTAGCACTTTCCATTAAGTATTGAACCCTTTGTCCGTAGCTGTTTAGAGGTACACACTTGGCCGTGAATCTTAAGTCGGGCCACTGTTGAAAATGGTTTAAAATAGACTTTTTCATGTATAATATATTTTTTAAGGACAGTACGTCTCAATTTTTATTAAAACGAAATATATATCTTAGTTTTCGCGCAAGAAAAAATTTTTTAAGTTGCATTTTAATCAAGAAAAGAGCTTGGTTTGCATTGTTGTCATTTGCAAACCATTTCACTCGCAAACCGCCTAGACATGACGTCTTCTGTGTAAGCGGTTTGCGAGCGACGGCACGATTTCTCGTATGCAAACCTAGGCAGCCGTTTGCGAACGAGAAACGGTGCCTTCGCTCGCAAGCCGCTTACATAGATGACGTCATGTGTAGGCGGTTTGCAAGAAAAACGGTTTGCAAACCAATCTTCTACCGTAAAATG
>JAQGAY010001882.1:0-12407 GCA_034698085.1 Polydesmus angustus
AAATGTTTAAAAACTAACATAATGAAATAGTTTATGAAATTTATTACAAAATCAAAAATCAAAAATCAAAATGAAAAAAAAAAATAAATAAATGAAATTACAATTTTTAGTTTTTCTTAGTTTATTTGTGGAAACACCCTTTGCGAAAATCTACAATTAAAATTAAAAAAATTAAATAAAAAAAATATAAAAAAGTTAAATAACAATAAAATAGAATGATCCTGTTCTCAAAATATTATTCAGTTTAATTTAGCTAATCCATCAGCCAACCCTTAAATATACGTATTAGAAACCATTGTCATATATTTTTTAAATAATCTATAAAATTAACAAAATACTATTTTTAGAACGTCTTTAAATTGCAAATGCTATTACAAAATTTAATATGCAAATTTACACATCTACATTTCAATATTTTTTTTAAAGCAAAATCTAATTACAAATAAAGGAAATATTATATAGGCCTAATTCTTATTAGTTTTTAAAAAAATATTAAAATAACTTCAAATAATTTTTTTAGAGTTTAATAGAAAGTGGTTTTATACTCAAATCAAATTATTCAAATTATATCAAAACAAATTATAAGTTAAATAATTAAAATTAAGCAAAAAATATTTAAAACACTGCAATTATTAAACCAAAACATTATAAAAAATTATACATATTATAATATGGTTCTAACTATAAAATGCTTCTAAATGGCTGAGTTATAGTGAAAGTAGCAGTGATAGAAAACTAACAGCCTATACATGAAAAAAAATTTTAAAAAATTTATTTTTCCTAAATTTAAAATGAAAAAAAAAAAATAAAGTAATAAAAAACTAGAATTATCTAGTGCTCTACATAATGAAAGAATCGGCTACCAGTACAATTAAATCTACAGTAAAAAAATTATTATTTTTTTTAAAAAAAACCCACTGTCATCCATTTCGATTATGTTCTCCAAAAAATTAACACGATTTTATTTTTAGAACTTTTTTAAATTAAAAAAGGTGGCGGTCAAAAGTTTATACATTTTTAATTTAAATTTTAATAATTCTTAAATAAAATAAAATGCAAAAATCTTAGCATCGACATCTACATTTTTTTTTTAATAAAAAAAAGTTAGTTAGCATAACAAGGATAAATAATATGTCTAATTAATTTTAAATAAAACTAATTATTTTCTTTTAAAAGAAATAAAGAAATAACTTTTGATTTAAACGATTATAAACGATTTAAATGATGTTTCTATGCAATAGTGAAATCAAATCATAAGAAATAATTTAAAAATATATATGAACTTTAAATAAATAATTGGAATAACTTACTTTTAGGATTAATAAAAGAAATAAATATGTTTAACTCAGTATTATTCTTATAAACAGTTTTTTCATATTTATTTTACTAATTAAAAAAAAAAACATTATCAATAAAAATTATAAACCATAAAAAAAAATTATATTACATTAATAAAGACAGGTACTAATAAGTTAAAAAAATATTTTACAGCTCATTATAATCAATTGTCTAAAGCAATAAATGTATACAAAAATTTAATTTTAATTACTATTTTTAGTACCGGTAATTAAATTAAACTCAAAAAATAACACAGTATTTAATTAAAAAACAGATATTCTAAAATAGTAAAAGAAGCTATAAATCATAATAAAAAAATTAATTTGTTCATTTCTATTTTTAACTAATTATTTTATTACATTAGATTAAATTTCACTAAAAAATAAAATATGAAATATTTTAACGATACCGAAAAACTTAAAACCAAAATTGTTGTTTAAAACTGAAATAAATATGTTTGACAAACTAAAATTTATTTCATCCAAATGAAGAAATCTACTTCAAAGTTGGGAATTAATACTCGCAAAAAAAATTAATTAAATAAATAAAAACTAAAAACAAAAAATTAAACATGCAATTGAAGATAATACAAATAACAATCACAAACTGAAAAACTGAAAAACATAAAAATACAAATTTAACTATTGACTACTTGTGAATTTTATCAGCACCTGCGACTTGCTAATAATATTAGCAAAAAAATTTGAAGAAACCCTAGTGTTGAAATTTAAAAAAAAGTATATAATTTTAAAAAAACAACATTAAAAATCACTTGCAAAAATGCAAGCAATTGGTCGAATTGCTGAAATTTCTTCAATAAATACCAACAAAAATGCACAAATTTATTAAAATAATGAAGCAATTTAATCTAAAGTTACAAATACAACGTATTAAGAAATTGTTATAATTAAAACATCTTTTGATAAGCAAATACAAATTCAATAATATTTATGCTCAATAATAATTAATAAAAAAATTAAGCAAATAAAGTGCAAACAAAATTTCATTTTGACAATAATATTTAAAACAGTCACTAATATTAAATCACTAAAATTAATTTAAAAAAATGTAATTATAGCTACTGCATCTGAAAACCTTAAACCAAAATCCGAATACATCGTTCCTAGAAGGAATTAAAAGTTAAAAAAAATAACATTTAAAAAAAAAATATTTTTTGTAAAACTACGAAAAAAATTTTTTTTTTAAAAAAAAAAACCCATTGAAAAGCATGTCATTTTGATTCCCTAATGAAATCCCAAACTAGACCATTGATAATAAAAAATGTAGAATTTGTTTAAAGAGTCCTATGCTAAGTAAAATGCTTAAAAATATAAATACTGTAATACCCACGTTAATTAAATAATAAAAAAAATGTTGGTAAACAAAAAACATTTATTTAAATCATTCAGTTATTATTTAAACAATTGCTAAAACTAACCAAAAATAAAAAGATAAAAAATAAGCACTAATTAATAATAAATAATAATCCATATGGATTATGGAAAATGTATAAAACTTTAAAATAATTAAAAAACTTTCTACTTCCGGAAAAACAAGCACACATTTATTAAAGAAAAGTTTTAATTTCAATTTTATATGCTAAAAATTAAGACAACAAAACATAACTCAAAAAATTAGTAGGAAATGTAATACGTTAAATTAATAAAATAATAGTTTAAAAATACATTTTGTTATGGTATCCCAATTAGTTTTTACAAAAATTAAATTTTTTTCTAAATAACTTCCAAATGTATCCTTTTTCAAATCAGAGGGTAATTTTAACTATTATTTTATTAATTTAATGTATTGCATTTCCTACTAATTTTTTGAGATATGTTTTGTTGTTATTTAATGAAGCTGAAGCTTTTACTGAAGCTTACATAAAAACATTGGCATACTTATTACTAAAAATTGTTCAAAACAAAATTATATAGAAATTATAAAAAAATTAATTTGAAGTACAGTTTGAAATTAAATAACAAAAACAAAATTATATGGAAATGAATTAAAAATTAAGCAAAATTTTAAATTTATATACTGTAATTACAAATTATTAAAAATATTAGTTGGTAAACTGGACAGAAATGCGTGCAAAACGCAATCAACTTGTTTTAAAATAAAATTTTTAATAAAAATAATAACATTAAAAAATTGTAAAAAAAATAATAATGTTCAAATAAATTGAAAGCTAACAAAGACTAGCAAGGCAGCTATATTTAGAGCTATTAAAAAACCATTTAAAAATTTTTCATAAAAAATATTTAAATTTTAATTCAAATTCAAATTAATACGTGTTACTAAATAAAGAAATTACAAATAATAACTTTAATACTTTGCATTTTAAAGTATTAAAACTAAACATATTTCAAAGTGCCAGCTTGTTTTTCAAAGCACATGTTTTTCAATAAGTTATAAAAAATAAACATATTTCTACTAAATTTAAAAAAAGAAATGGTTAAAAATTAAAGAAATTAATAGAAAACTTTTTTAAAAAATTTTTTTTTTTCAAATATTTCTGACCAAACTTTGTTGGAAGAAGAAGCAATTAAAAACACATTTCGGCTTTACATGAAAACGTTAGTTTAATTAAAGCAAAATGAATCGTGTATTTAAAATAAAACTAAAAATTTAAAAATAAAATATATAAATTAAACAAAAAATTATATAACTTAATATTGATTTAATGTCTGCACAGTATAGAAATTGTTACAATGGTTTCATTTTTTTAATTAATTAAGGTAAAAGTCAATTTTCATGTTAAAAAATTAATTAAAACTTAAAATTGTTTAGCAATTAATTGCATAGGCTATGGTATTTTAAATTATTTAAACAGAGTAGGCCTACATGTATGAAAAAAAAAAAAGAAATAAATGAAATAAATTTTAAAAATCTTGCAACGAAAAAAAAAAACACAGACATAATGCGTGACAATCCTTTCAAATTTATTTAAAAAAGATACAAATTCATAAAACACAAAGTAAATAAAATGGATTTTATTTACTTTCGCTTCAAAAATTTTATTTATGCTCGTAAAAATATATAAATAAATATATAACTAGTAATATAAATAAATACATTAATCTTACAACGAATCTATTTTGATGTTTCTAATCAAATAAATATTTTATTACAATGTTAATAAAATATTTAACTGAAAGAACTAAGAATTATCCAGAACTTTTCCAATTTTGTAAATCATAAAATATTAAAAAAAAATAAACAAAAGCCCACCAAATTGAAATTTAATTACTAAAAAACTGCAACCAACGACCCTGACTATGGTATAAAAAAATATTGCGTTTAAAAACAAAATTCTAAGCAAAATGTTTTTATTTTTAAAAATAAAAAGTTAAGAAAATCACAGTTGAAAGGAATCAAAATAATCGCCATTGAGTTACCTACCAATAGCTTAAAAATAATCTATTTAATTCAGAAATAAAAATAAGTTAGATAATTCAGAAATAAAAATAAGCTAATTAATTCAGAAATTTATAGAATTTTATTCTATCTAAATAATTTTATTATCTAAAAATATATTGAATTAATAGAAAGTGATATGCTAGTGCAGTACATGTTTTTAAAAAAAACTTAAATACAAACAGTATTGTAAATGATAAATTGGAAACAATATTATGGTGGAATTAAAATATTATAAAAAATGTATTTTTTTAAAAAAATAACTTAAAAATAGTAAAATTTAAATATAAACTTCCAGAAAATATATATTAAAAATGAAATAATAATTAAACTAGATTTATTTCTATTTTACATACAAAATTATATGTAAATTAATTAAAAAGTATCCTATCCTGCAGTATACTGTATAATTATACATGTTGTTTGTTTATTAAATATATAGACATCAGTTTAATTTCTTTAATAAACATTTTTTTAAAAAAAACATGTTTATATACTAATATACTTGTACACTAATAAATAAGGAGATTTTTTGGTTTCTGCAAACATAATTTAAAAAAAAAAATTAATATTTTAACAAAAATAGTCTTAATATAAAATAATATTTTTAAAAACCCATTTACAAAGAGATAATGGACAACTTAAAAAAAGAATGTAGCCATGAAAAACAAAAAAATTTCAGAAACCAAATTTGTATTTAAGTTTTTATGTTTTTGGATATGATTCATTTGGATTATTTTTCAAACATATTAATTTTTTAAAGAAATCGGACACATTTTTGGAAAAGAAAAAATTTGAAATCGCACACTTGTTACTGGAAGAGATAAAACAGGTAATAAAAATTTTAATTCTTTTAAATAAAACATAGGTAATAAAAAGTTAATTATTATTATTATTAAAATCTACAAGTCCTCATACTAGTCCTCATTTTATTACATGAATGAAACTAGTAACAAAAAATGAAACACAAAAAAAAACCGTTTATTAATTTAAAAAAATTACTGAAAAAATGTCAGAAATAATTAAGTGAATTTTTATTTTAAGAAATATACCTGATATTGTTAAACTAATAAAAGAAATCATAAATTAATATTTGCACTCGTACATTCATCCATTCACGTCAAACGTAAAAGTATATAAATAAAGGTTTATCTTACATATAAAATGAATAAAAATAAAATTAAAAAAAAGTTATTGTCAAATTATATTAAAAAAAATAATTAAAGTAAATAATATCATTAATAATATTATTAAATATTAGATAATAAAATGTACCAAAATTAAAATTAACTTTGTAAATAAACATGAAAAAAATAATATTAATGATAGGCCTATTAAATTAATTCCAAACCTTAAAATTTATTTTACCATTAAAACGGCGCAAAACAAATATTAACTACCTCGATTAAAACTTGTTAATACAAAAATATGCTGTATGTTGATTAAAGTGTAAGTCGATTTAAATAATATTTAGAATCAGGGAAATATTGTTTACAAAAAATAACAAAAAAAATTAATTAGCACTTGGTGCATAAACAAAACATCAATATTGTTTTAAAATTAAATTAAAAAAAAACCAAAATATAAATATAAGACAAAAAAAAAGCACATGGCTCCATAAACAACCATCAATCACGTCATTTTAAAATCCCTTTGGATTTCTTTTAAATATCAGCCATCCGTCCACCATAACCTTAGCACAACTACATCAAACGCCTTCAAATCGAAATATAGAAATATTTCAAACAAATAAATTAAAATATGATTTAAAAATGAAATAAGATTTGAGAGTGTTTTAAAGCATGTCTTTCATTCTTCAGCTTCGCTTTCAAACTGCCACCTGATGGTGAGCGGATAAATAACAGTGGAAAATACGCTCCCCACCGCTCTCAAGCTGATTGAAAGGAGGAGCTCCAGTGGAAACAAATAAGTGGGCGGAACCAATATTAATTTTTTTTATCTTCAATAAAGTTTTGCTGATATCATCTGTGATTATCATCACACTATAATAAAGTAGTCAAAAAGTTAAACATTTTACTTATATGCATACAGAGATTGGGTTTTTTTCCTAAATTTTTCATGTTAAAAATCCCGTAATTTTTTTAACGCTAATTTTTAATAATTTTGTAAACGTTTTATAAATATAAATATAATATGCTTAGAATAGAAACCGTAAATGCATTCTAATTGAAAATAATTATAACAACATAAAACATGAGGTATTTGTATAGTATTCAACATATTTTTAAAGTAAGATTTTATTATAATAATATTTTTTTTTTTATATAAGAGATATAAGTAAAAAGTGAAAAAAGTATACGATTATTATTCCAAAAAAAAAAAAGGCATTGCCCCAAAAGTATTTACTATTTCCAAAACTTCAAAGTTAATGTATATAAAACGCATTGCTTGACGAAAATTTGGTCCAAAAGTAAAAAACCCGCAAACATTGTCAAGAACTAGATAATAATAAAGTAACAAAATACCGGTATTTACTATATTTTAGAAATAAGAATAAAATAAATAAAATGTAAAAAAAAAAATTAAATAGAATTCCAACATGGTGCCAAATAATTCTAACTACTATAACAACTCTTAAAATAGCGAGCCACAAAAACCAAAACGAACATTTCATAATAGCTACAAAAATGTGGAAAATACACAAACTAATATTATTAAAAAAAGCAAAAGTCAACAAAAACAAAACTATCTTAAGTATTGAAAGAACAACCCCTTAAATGATAGAATACTGTTACTGTCTGAAAGTAAAAACAATCCTGATAATTATTGATAACATAACATTTGTTATAATTATTGATTTTGGTCATTATCATTATCAATTTCAATTAAAATAATATCTTAAAATAAATCAAATAAATGTAAACGGATTTCTTAGTAAACTAAAATAGAGAAATATTGTAATTTAAACAAATCTAGAAAATAATGTTGTGCGCTTAAAAACATTAATTTTGTTTAAATAAAAAGGGCATTAGAAAAGGCATTAAACATAAACTGATTTTGGCATTTGAAAAATAAATGAAAAACGATGATTAAAAAATGGAACAAAGAAAATGCACGTGGTTCCAAAAACTATCATCAATCACGCGGTTTTGAAATCCACAAAAGTCTCCATCAAATAGCAACCATCCATCTACCACAACTTTCAAGTATCTATTTTAAAGTAGATTAATACTAAAATTTAAACATATTTTAGAAAAATGATGAAAAAAAAAAATGATTTGAAAATAAAATATTATTTTTTTTATCTCTCAATAATTTATTATCTTTCTTTCTTCAGCTTTGTATTCAAACTGCCACCTGGTGGTGAGCGGAAAGGAAGCAGTAAAGAAAGTTTTCTCAGCCGCTCGAAAGCTAGTTAAAAAGAGGTGCTGAAACTCGAGCGTCATTCAATGAGAGGCGGGACATAAAAAATTTTCTCATTAAAATAAAAGTATAAAAAAAAAAAAATACAAAAAAAAAAAAAATAACCCCAAAAATTCATCAACCGCAATTAAAAAAGAAATTATATTAAAGAAAAATAACAGATAGCACACGGTTTAATAGTGCAGAAAATAAAAGCTTTAGCAGCCAAACAATTCATTAGCTCATATTAAATAAATTTTTATTAAAAAAAATTCTGACATGGGTTTAAAAACTAATTTTATGTTAAGTTTTATGTTAAAGGTTTGAAACTGTCACTGTTAATTAATAATAATTAAATACCGGTACAAAAAACTAGTCTTTCACAAAAACTGCAATTATACAAAAAAAAATAGATACCGGTGTTAAATACTCCTATTCAACTTTTGAATTACATTGCATTACATTAAATTTAAAATTAACCATTTAAAAAATTTAACACATTTCATTTGGAACTGCATTTTATTTCTATGATACAACTAAATGCAGCATTTGACTAAAGAACTCAAAACTCATTAATACTAAAACCTAAGTAAAAAACATTAAATAAATGTAACTTTTAAATACTATAAGGTGACTAAAACCTCTTTAGTCTGAAAAACCACGTGGCTGAATAAAATGTCTATTTTTTATTAGAGTTTTGCTATTATTTGCCAATTTAGCAAAAATAAAGAAGATCTAAAAAGAAATCTAAAGGATAAAGATTGGGGAAAACATTAAAAAACATTTTTTCTTTTCAAAAATTATAACAGCTGATAAGCACAATTTCAATTCCATAACGCTATTAATATAATTAAATTACTAACTAAAATTTTTATTAACCATCAATCACGTATAAATATAAATATCAAACATCCATTCCCTGACTTCTCACTATTACTAGTCAAATTAGTAATTTTTACAATTAAAAGTAAATTAATGTTTAAATAAATGAAAAAAATCAAGAATCATCCTGCAAATAAAACATAAAAAATTAAGTTACATTACAGTGGTAATATAAAGGAAAATAAAATGTTAATAAAAAATTAAATTGAAATTAATAACATGTACAAAATGACACATTTAAAAATAGTTTGTCAAATTAAAACATTACAAATGAACATTTCAAACAACAGGCACTGAAAGTGAAAGCGCCAATGAAAAAAAACTTAAAAAACAAAACAAGTATTGCCTGGGAAATTATACTAATTTAGTATGCTTTAATAACTAAACTATTAATTATTATAAATGGGACCCTGAATGACCTTTATGTCCTAATGAAATAAAAATTGAAACCATAAATACTTTAAATTTCCCATAGTTAAAAAATCTAATGAAGCACAATTGAACAATAATAATTTAGTATTTATGAAATTTGTTTACAATAAAAACATTTTTGTGAAAAAAAAAAGAAAAAAAAACATTAAAAAAATAAAAAACTTAATTTTAGTGTAACGAATGAAAAAAGATTTAAAACAAAGGGTAATAGAAAAACATTGATAATAAAACTTATTATCAATCATAATTTTAAAATATTGATTTTTGATTCCAGAATGTTTGAGGGAGTTAATTATTGAATGTTGTGTAGTACAAAACGTTAAATAAAAAAAATTTAAGGAAAAAAGAGAAATTACTGTTTCAAAATAATTTACAAAATAATCAAAATAGAAAATTTTAAAATTTTCCCTGAGGAAAACGAGAAAGCAACATGAAAAAACTGTAATTCAAAGTCAAAATCAATTTTTAGTATTGCATTTTAACATTCAATTTTCTATTCATTTGCATTTATTCACCGACAATGGAAACAAAAATATAAATATTCTATTACTGTATATCTTTTCATATAAAAGTAACTATATCAACTATCCACAATGATAAAGTATAAATTAAGACATTATTTTAAGAATTAAAACATTAAATTCATTTCAGAAAAAAAATTAAATGAATAGGATAAAAATATACAAAGAAGAAAATTTTAAAACATCTTGAAAGTTTTATATATAAATTAATAAAAAATGAAATTGATACGGTACTAAAAAATTTCCAAAATTCAAAAAAAAAAAAAAGCAACTCAACAAAAATAATATCTAAATAGATTAAAACTTAAGGATATACATATAACCAGTTAAACCACTAAACCATACAAATTAATTATACAAGAAGTTGTGAAACTATTTGATAAAAAATTTTTTTTATTTAAATTAATAACAATTTGAACATCAATCTTGAAGATGTATAAATAAATTGCGATGAAGAATAAAAAAAAAAGTAAATACAAAATCAAAACAAAACTAGCACCCTGTATTTTCATAAAAAGTGTTTTTAAAAATTGAAAAGAATTATTGAAATAACATTTTTTTAAAAAAATAATACCAAAATAATTATCTAGTTAATGATGCATTTTTCTACAGGGGATCAACATCATTTTAAATAAATAAAATTTAAAAGTTAATAGGAAATTAATATTTAAAACCACTTATATTAAAAGGCTAATACTAATACTACTATAATGAAAATGCCTTTCAAAATCGAATTTAAGAAAAAAATTAAGAAATTAAGAATTTAAAAAATGAAACAAAAGAAAAAGATGACGTGAGAAAGATATTCGAAAATTGTTAAATGAAATCAATCTCAAACTAAATCAAAATAAATTTGATCAGACTTAATTTTAAAAAAAATTCGAAATTTATGGGTTTTAAAAAAATAACAGTTTTTAATTAAAGAAAATAAAATTTGAAAAAAAAAAATAAATAAAGAAACGAAAGCATAACATTTCTAAAAGAATTAAATTCACATAACCAAATACAAATACAAATTTGGAATAAGTTTTAATCTATAAAAATGTAATTACTGTAACAGTAATTACATTATTTTAATATTAGAAAGTTTACATCTAAAACATAGAAATTCACCTGGAAAGTGCATTAACTTTAACCAGAAAATAAATAAATAAAACTTGTTAAAATTTGTTAAATAACTTGTTAAATAAAAACAATCAGAAGTGATAGAAAGGAATTTTAAAAGAACTAAATGTATTTACTTTAAGAAATGTTTATGGAAACAAAATAATAACTTATTAAATTTTTTTTTATAAAAAAGTTAAGAATAATGCAAGAAATCAAGTCATTTTAAACACTAAGATAAATGTATAATAAGTATTAGATTTACTCAATAAAAGAAAATATAAAACATTTTGATTCAAAACAGAACCAGTACTATAATAATTAATCTTTAAAAAAAAAAAAAGAAGCAAATTAGTACCATATTAAGATACCGTACTAATTTTAATGATTTAAATTAAATTTTGTCAAAATTTTGTTTTTATGTTTATTTAATTATCTGTTTAATTTCAAAAATAAATTTTAAATTTATTTGCAGCTTATTAATTCAGATTTATTAATAGAAAAAAATACAACTAAAATAATAAATTTTTTAAATAAACATTGTGTATCATATGTCAATGAAAATTACATATCAACATGTAATTTAGCTTAAAAAAAAAGTAATAATTCTTCAAAATAATTTTAAAAAATGTAGGCTAAAAAAAGTTTATTATTAAAAAAAAAATAAAATAAGAAAATGAAAAGTGCTTGGAACCACGTAATATAGTACTAAGATTGCAAATTAATTGAAGCTGATAATTTTATTTAAATAAAGAAAAATAGTTAATATTTAAATCCAATGCTAAAAGTTTTATAAGAAATATTATTTCAATATGAAATTGTTTTTGTACACTATTAGAAAAAAGCAAAACATTGATAAAAAAGTTATTGTTGTAAACCAATAAATTATTATTTTTTTAAACTAAATGTAAACCATCAACATGGAAAATTAAAAGAAACTTTTAAAAAAAAATTAATTACTAGAAATTAATTTAAAATTAAAAGAATTACGAAAAAATGCTGGTCAAAAACTTAATAATTTTTATATTATAAATTTTATAAATAATTATTTTAAACTAAATATAGAGATTGATAGTTCAGACCCCCCCTGGCGGCTGTTTTTTAAATTTGAAGAAGTGATGAGAATTTTTTCACTGGATACAGACATTGTAAGTTAATTAAAGAAAATTAAAAATTACAACACTTGCTGGCACAAAACAAACAAAAACATTTTTAAAAAAAGTAATGAAATAAAAAAAAAATATGATGGAAAATAATGATATAAAAATACTTGTTATATTTGTTACATGTGGGTCAGAAGGACAATTAAAATAAAGTGACCAGGAGACAGGAATTGAGATAAAATAAAAT
>JAQGAY010001883.1:0-12404 GCA_034698085.1 Polydesmus angustus
TTTCAGCTTTTGGCAGATTTCCCGTAATGCTTTGAATAGGGCGATCGAGACACTAGTTCTTCTAGCCACTATACCCCCACATCGCCTTTGCCTTTGTCGTACAATGAAATACGTACAATCGTTCTGTACTAAAATGCCATCGCAGATTGGACTCATTCCACATCCGAAAGCAGTTGTTGTTTCGCGCATCCCCGAAACAGACAAATGCAAGTCACATTTCGAGTCTCAATTTTTCTCTTTGACATTTTGGTTGTACCGGTTGCACATGTCTTTCTAATTCATTCCGGAATGGAACACAATTCAAAACGTAAAAATGTCATTTCTTAATAAATTAAAAGACCGATTAAAATGCGCATAGACTACTGTATTATGCCAACATTATTAATACACAAATCCGACAGAAAAAATAATAATTGATAAAACTGTGTCTTCAGACGATCATTAAAAATAAAAGACATAACCATTGGACTTCAGTCATAGCACAGCTCGACATTCTCATTTGACAGCTACTGTACACTACGGTAATTAGTATAAAAAATGGCTTTTAAAGAATATTCTCACTTGCAATTTTCTATTTTTGTAGTAGTTTCAGCAAAGATCGTCGACGATCTTTGGTTTCAGCACTGGTATTTTACTCAGCAGATCTATGACCCACGTTGCACGCCGCACACTCATTTCAACATAATCGACGGTGGTCGTCGCGTGGTTCGCAGGAATTCATAGAAAGAGGTAGCTTATTGCCATCGCAATAATGTACGCTAATGTAATGCGATCGTATTTTCTTTATCAAATTTATGAATAATTATTAAAAGTCGAATATTTTGAAAGATTTATTAAGAAAATTTTGTAAAACTAAATTTAGCAGAAGCGAAAACACTTTTAATATCGCCGAACAAATTTAATATTTACAGTACAAAGTTATTTAGATTCCATCAGTCGAAATTGGCTGAGTGATAATAACCTTCAAACTACGGTCCGCGGGCCGCACGCACTCTTATTAAAATTATTATAGGAACAGTAATACAATTTTATGCATCTCAATTTTTTTATGATAAAATTGAAATAAATTATTGAGCGTTTTATGATTACTAATGCATTTTTAATTATGAAAATTTATTCAACAGGTGAAAAATTGCAGTAATTTTGAATTTTTGGCGGAAATAATATTATACAATTATGTACAGTAGGCCTATTATAGTGGTGACATCAAGGTTTATATCTCGGACACCTGCTATTTTTTAAATTGTTGCGGTAAAAACAAATTAAAAAGATTAAACTATCATAGTTTTTTTTTTTTTTTACTAACTTTGCTGCCAAACATGATTTTTTATTCTTTGCTTTGGGATTTATTTCCGGCATAAATTTCTATAATCGATTTGTTTTCAAGTGCAGTAGCCTAAATGCTCTACGATATCTCCTTAAACGTGTCCTAATTTTGCCGAGTGTCAATTTGGTTGATTTTTTTTTACATTCCTTCGCCATTGGTATCAAGTTTTTACTGTATAAACACATGTTACATTAGGCTACATGTGTGCCTACGTGACTTGCACTTGTGCTAACGTGATGTGTTAAAAAAATTTACTCCCTTTATTCCGCCAAGGGTAGTTAATTTACAAAAACTAAATACCCATCGCTAGTGGTTAATCTTTTTGAAAGTATGGAAAACAGTTTCATATTACTATGCATATCGCTATGAAAAGTTAAAAGTTCACCGTAGAAAGGAATAAATTTTAAACTTGTTTATTACCGGTAGGCTACAGTATTTTTTTTTTTTTTTGAAGAAGAAGAAGGAGAAAGTGTTTGCCCTTTCTTTTCAATCGGTTCTTAATCCCTCCAAAATAAAAATACAATACAATGTACAGTACAATTTGTTTACGCTTTACACGCCTTTGGGTTGGACTTTCTTTTTTTAAAAAAAATACTTGTAAAGAATTACATGTATAGTAAAATAAACTTTTTCAATTTACTGTAGTACATGTACTGTACTTTTAATTTTTACATTTTGTTTGAAGCCTAAAAAATGGCTAAACTTTGACCCGATTTTAACCTGAAAAGTGTGCGATGCGAGAACGTTTACGCGATTATTCCAACTTGTAACAAATATATTATTTTCATATTCGAAAATAGAGATACAGTTCTTTATTATGCAGTAGATTTATTAATATCGAGATTATGTTAAAATTAAACTTTTGGAGCTTTAAATTAAACTATTTTTTTTTTATTTGTTCACCGAAAGAATTAATATTTTTGCCTACTGAACTGCGGAATAATAATTATAAAAATAAAACAATTGTCGAAAACTACCGGTATCAACAAAAAAAGAAGTTACTTAATTGTTGCTTATGAAATTTGCTTTATTCTACTTTACGGTAAATATAAATTGCTAAATTATATATAAGAGTAACATTAAACGTCACTAGTTTACGGTTTCTTAACTTCTCCGATGGTAAACGGCACTCCCTTCAGATCAATTTCTCCATGATGCTTGTAGACGTCTCTTTCGGTGTTGCATCTTTCCACTCGATCATCAATATAGCCAGCTGGCATCTTCACGTAATGCGTGTGTTTATCCAAAGTGGCCGGGTTGGAAGTCGATTGACGGTTGTTTTCCACGATCTGCTCCCGGCCAGCGCTCGGCGGCATGCGGGTGACGTAGGTCCCTTGGCCGAAGTGAGCGTAACGAGAATTTGGGTCCGACTCTCGAATCACACCCTCGCGCCGTATAGATTGCGCATTCTCCTTGCTCGTATAATGGTAGTAGTTACCCTTCGACATCGCTACAAAAACACCGATTAGTTAAGAAATCAAGAAAATAATTTAAAAATCGAATTCGACTTACTGTACTATCAAAATTATCAGCTCGAGACAGCGAAAGTAATCAGCCTTTAACTGAGACGTAGTCCGCAAATTAAAATGGGATAGAAATAGCGCTGTTCCCAGCGAATCTGCGCTTTTTAATTTTTTCCTTTATTTAAGTCGCATTAATTTTCCAGTTAGCTTTTTTAATGACGTCATGTTGACTGGTGATTGGGTGGTCAACTATTGCAACTCCGCCTTAATTGGCTCTCGAGCGATGTGGAGCGCTTGACGGCGTCTCCATGTGACAGTTCGGAGTTCGCGTATAATTTTTTTTAGTCATAACTCCTGCCTAGGACACATGACTAAAAAAAATAAAATAAAAAAAACTTTTTACTTAAATTTCCTTTAATGCACAAAAAAGAAAAAAGAAATTATTGCACAAAAAAGAAAAAAAAAAGTACCGGTATTTAAAAAAATTTTATATCAAAAATTTTAAATTTAAAAAAAATTATTAAGGAAATTGGAGCTCATTGTATACGCTGCTAATTAAAAAATTTATACTCATATTATAACGCATATTAGTATGATGTAGGCTATAATTATAAGGTATAATCCCATAATGTATAAATCAAATACCGGTAAGCGTTCTTTCCTTACATTATACCATTCAGCTCCAATTTCCTTAAATTTTTTGGAATTTAATATTTTTGATATGAAATATTTTTAAATTTAAAATTTTTGATATAAATTTTTTTTAAATACCGGTACTTATTTTTTTCTCTTTTGTGCAATTTATTTTTTATTTTTTGTGCATTAAAGGAAATTTAAGTAAAAAGTTTTTTTTTATCCCTTTTTTTTTTATATACTGTACTCGCTACTTTGAACGTCATCTCGAAATAAAAAGGGGGCTCCTAGCAAAGATCGTCGCTCCTAGTCCAAGCAGTGGGTGTTAGGAAATGGGGAGGGAGGAAAGGAGGGAGCGTTGTGTTTGCGAAACTGCCAAGGTTATTTTTTTTTCTTAAATTTTATTACAGTACGAGTAACTAAAAGCGCTTAAAATTAATACTGTAAATAACTTTCAAAAATATTTTATATTGATCGCATTAAAATAATTAATTTTATTATTAAAGCCATATAAAATGTATGGCTTAATAATACAGTAAATAAAAAATCTAGGGTACCAGTATTTTTTTTAGTGAATTCCTTCTATTAGCTTCGATTATCCGGACTAATCAATGTCAGGGCTAGTCCGGAAACGGCGGAAACCCATATACACGGGGTTATTTTGCACTATTTTTAAAAAATTTTAACAAAAAGGGAAAATACTATAAGATTTACACCCATACATTGAGGTAGAAACAATATTAAAAACTAATCTGTTTAAATTATTATGCATAACCACGACGATTCGCACACTTTTTTACTTCGCGTTTTTCCCGGATAATCGCATTTTCATAATGTAATTTATTTGTTATGTTAGAGCCAGCAAATTTAATGATCGTGTAATTAATACGTTATAGTTAAGATATTTTTAAATTCAATTATTGTCGTATCGAAAATAAAAAGAGAAATTTAAAAAAATCATGTTTTGAAAAATAAAATAATTTTATTATTAAGGTAACTTTTTTATGCAAATACGGTATTTAAATAAGGTATAGCTTCCTGTAAAGTAAATATATCCATTTGATCAGAGCTTACAATACTATTACAAACATGCATATTAATGATATTACCAAATGACTTTGAATTACTGTTTTACATTAATTTTCCAATACAATGTACTCGTACTGTATCAATTTTGCTTCATTTGACGCGCACCCGTTTTCGTAGAATCGTTGACCCCTTCACTTTTTACCACTCTCCTTTCAACAGCTCTTATCCCCTTTGAAAAGGAAGACCGAGTCTCGAGGGTCTCTCGGGTGACCACATGTCATTGGTACTGTACCTTCCTCAACCGAGTGAACCGACCTTTTTCTGTAAAATCAAACTGCAGCTTTAAAAGAATCCAAAATGTTCAATAACCCAGCTGCATAATAAATTTTTTTTTTTTGGCCTTGACGTTTCCCTGTTTGAAGCCAGCAACGAAGATCGTTGTAAATTTTATTACTTTTACTGCATTTTCTGAAAATTCAAACATCTTAATACTGTACTGTACTAGCTGCTTTTCGGTAAAATCACTACAGTACTAACTTAAAGTAGTGCACGCATTTTATAAACAATGTAAATAATAGAATTTTATTAATAATTATTATATTTTGTACAGGGTGATGCGATGCCTTTTCATTTTTTCAAATGCTAATGAAATTGCCATTTTTGCTTCAAAAAAAAATATTTTTTTATTAATATGAAAGATTAATATGTCGCTTTTGATATTTTCCATGCGTCAACAAAATTAACTGATTTTTAATGACCATCAGCCTCTATGCGCAGATGCAACTCGCTCTTCATGTTAAATCAATGGCATTTGAACTTGGGCTATTTCCACACCAAATTGTTGCCGATACAAAAAAAAAAATTTTTTTTATTAAAAACATAATTTCCAAGTTTAAAATATGCTAATTTAAATAAACATCGACCAAGAAACCTAATTCAGCTGAAAAATGTCATTCAGCAAGAAATAAAAAAAAGATTGAGTGAACACCCTGGCACGTGTAGACCAAAACAAGAGATATCGGTTACGATATGCAAAATGGCAATTTCATTAGCATTTGAAAAAATGAAAAGGCATCGCATCACCCTGTATAATAAGGTATAATATATAATAGGTACGGTATATAATATATTATAATATTTTGTTAATAATAGAAGGAGGTAAAAAGAAGAATGAATTTGAGGGATTTATTTTAAAAAGTGGTTTAAATGACATTTTGTTAACGTTTCACTTTTAAAAGGAGCCCCTCGTTTGTTGCCTGAACCACAAAGCCACACACATTTGAAGTTGATTAAAGGCTTTTAATAATAATAATAATAATAAAAGTAGTTCTTCCCTCTCTCTCGCTTTAACATTTAAGTTTAATGAGAAATTGTCTCCCACATGGGAACAAATTTCAAAAAAAAAAACATAATCTTACTTATTCCGGTACTTCATCAACAAATCCCGTAACATAGTTATTGCAACAAGTGCACACTACCCACCCCTTCGCTATGAACGTTTCGTTACCTAGCTTGTCGAAACATTTTTTGATTTCTCCCAATAAATCCTCCTCTCTAAAAGCGATGAACGCTTGGGTTTTCTCGTATAAATGACGAGACTGTTTGGAGGGGTGCTTGTGATAATTATTTAACATAATTTTCCGGCGTCCCACTTCCGGTCCGAGAGTCGTTAGGTACACTCCCGCTCCGCCCACGGCCCATGGTACGTGTTCCGCTGTTTCATGAATTTGGAAGCACTTTTCAGTTATCTGTTGTAAGGCTTTTTTCGTAGTATAATGAAAGAGCCACTGTCGTGAACTACAGCAGTTTCAAAAAAATTCACTTTTAATCGATAACTATAAAAACCAGGCTAATAATATTCATATAGATAGACTGACCTGTGCTTTCTAGCTTCTGGGTCGTAAACTTCAAAAGGGATATTATTAGAACCGGGCGTTGACCCTCTATTTGCACTCATCTAAATCAGCAATAATCGTAAAATTCAAAATTAATTTAATAAAGCCTGAAAATGAAAAATTATTAATTTCAACATTTGATTCACCTTGGTTGATAATTTTAACGAAGTCAAATACACTTTCCGCACTGCAGTTGCTCAGCGTTCAACTAGTAAACACAGCCGATCTACGGACAATGCGAATCACTACTGTAGGAAGTGTAGGAAGTAACTGTTTGCAAAAAAAAAATATCTACTGTATGGCACTGAGGCGTTGACTGTACGGGCTCTTCGAGGTCGCTCGATGACGTTGGTTAGCAGTTACCTCCTCCTAAAGATTTTACTTGTTTTGATAAACTTATCTTCAACCATTTACATGACCAGAATAATAATTATTGTAGGTCCCTATTTGAAACGCAAAAATGTAGTGATGAATATAGCGCTTTCCAGTAACGTTGTCTCCAGTCAATAAATAAAAGATACTTGGAGTTTTTTCGCCGGCCATGCACAAAACAAGGACGACAAAATTGAGAAAATTTGTTTAAAATAATTAGGCCTACTTTATTTTATCAGAAAAAAGAGCTTAATTTCCCACTTTCCCTCAAAAAAATTTTCCAAAATAACCAGAATTTAGGGTAAATTTACAAAGTGCACAAAATATATTATTTGGCGCCATAATAGTCGCCATTTGACAAAAAGTTTAACTATGGTTTAATCAAGAGATTTGAAATGAAAAGCTAAATCATGCGGTTTTTTTTTTTTTTTGTTTTTTTGAAATTTAAAAGCTATATTTTTGTTTTTTATATTTACCGTGTTTTGATATGAATGCAGAATGCGTGTACTGTATTATTAATTTTATCAATTAGAAACACGGCAAATTTAAACTGATAATTATTATTATTAATTGCAAATTGAATAAAGTAAATTTTTGTTTTTTAAAAGTGTTTATAATACTGTAATTTTATTCGAAATTGTTTAGGTAGACGAGAAATATTTTTAGGAAGAAAAATTTTATGTAAAAAAAATAAATTATGTTAACCTAAATAAATAATACCGGTATGTTTAAATTTATTAAAAGATTAATTAATGCATAATTAATCGTTTGAATTACACTGTTTGTATTGATAAACCGTTAGAGATGATCGCGTTAAAAAAAATAATCAGACCAGCGTAATTATTATTATTACGATATTTTATTATTCATAGTACAGTACCAAACTAAAAGTTACTGTAAATAAAATTTGGGCGCATTAATTGTGCGCATAGACGGCTTTTAAAAATGCTGATTATAAAAACAATAATTTTTTACCGATATTTAAATTAAAATAAATTAATTGATAAAAGTATTCAACAAGGTCTCGTCAAAAATAAAATCAATGAATTCTTATTTATATATTTTAAAGTTCGGTACCGGTAATTATTTTTTTTCATTAAGAGCGATATTCAATTTGAGAACTTTACGCCAGTTTCTTAAGGACTCGTAACTCTTAAGGAGTCGTAACCCTTCCGGTTGAGTAGGAAATTTTGATCAGATTTATTGCTCCTCGATGCACGTACATGTAAAGTGTGTTTTTTTAATTACGGAGTTTGATAAAAACGAATAAAGAAGTCAAATTTTAATGAAAATGAATGATTTTTTGATATTTACATACAACAACATCTCCGATTTAACGACAAAAAACAATTTTTAGAATATGACCTCTCCAACTAAGTCGGCACATGTTAACGCGTGCAACGAAATTTCTAATCACTCTCTCGCACGTATTTGGTTGGATGTTGGCAAACATGCGTATGAGAAAATTATTGAAAATGTTGCTAATCGAGTTTAAGACCGACTCAGTGGAAGAAGTCACATGCCAAATGTTATTTTTCATTGTTAAATCAGTGATGTTGATCTAATTAAATATTAAAAAATTAATTTATTTTCATTAAAATTTGACTTGTTTATTCGCTTTTTAAATTGCAAATTTGGCTAATCGAGTTAACATGTGCTGACTCAGTTGGAGAGGTCATATTCTAAAAATTGTTTTTTTATCATTAAATCGGAGTTGTTGTTGTATGTAAATATCAAAAAAATATTCATTTTCATTAAAATTTGAGTTTGACTTCTTTATTCGTTTTCATCAAACTCCGTACCGGTAATTAAAAAAACACACTGTATAAATCTCTGTCGGTGTTGCATTTTTCCACCCTATAATTAAGAAATTCGGCAGGTATCTCGACGTAGCAATAGCGCTTGGCCACTGAAGGATCCTCATTCCTACCGGTAGTGGTGTGACGGTTGTTTGCCACGATCCTTGCCCAGCCAGCAGTCGGCGGCATCCGGGTTAAGTAGACCCCCCCCCCCCGGCTGCCGTGAGCGGAAGAGGCGTCACCCCATCTTGTGTAATACCTTTCAAATTCTCCTCGCTCGTGTAATAATAGTAAGGTGCCGGCTTCGACATCGCCATAGGTGTACAAATCAAGGACTAATTAAAATTCAATTTAGAAAAATTATTTGGAAATTCAGGGCGGAAGTTCTGCGGTCGAGTCTAGAAACTTAATTTAAAATAAAATTAATTTAACTTACTGGAAATTGACTGGAAAGACTTGATAAAAAAATATCAACTTCCAAGATAGAATTTCTAATGAAAATAATCTCCGCGTTTACATTCACTTTTGAAACGCACTTTTTTTTTTTAAAAAAATTGCTTTAAGAAAGCCAACCATGATGCAATCAGTCCTCCGGCCGTGGGAGCCAATGGGAGAAAGTAAAGTTTTTGCGAATACTGAGTGCTAATCTCAAAAAACTTTCGATTGTCAATGCTCTCAATAAAAAAATAAAACTTTTAGGTATTTTAAAAAATTAAAAAGCGTCAGCTAAAACCGAAAAACCACGAAAGCACTTTTCGCATACCGGTATTTCACTATCATAACAATTAATTTTTTTAAAAAAATACCGGTATTTTCTTTTTAATATATACATTTTTTTAAGAGCTAATAGTGATGTCACAAATTTATTTTCTAAAAAAAATCGAAAATAATAATAATAAAAAAAAAAACTTACATTTACGATCGTTAAGCAAAGAAATCTTAACTTAACATAAAATAAAATTTTTTTTAAAACATAAAAAAAAATTATCTCATTTATATTCATATTTTGATTAGAGATTATTTGCATGCACTTCACTAAAAATATAAATCCGATACCCATATTAAAGCGTAACAACATCACCAAAAATAATTTAATAGTAATTTTGTTATCTAAGTGATAGTTGTTTTATTATTTTACCCGCATTGAATTATTTTTAACCAGTATTTTTTTACAGTTCATTTTACTTTTCCCACAATAATTATTATTGGGGCTCCAAAAACATTTACTGTACATAATTTTTTTTTGAAGGAAAATCTGAATAAAAAAAGTGGAATGGTCCCCGTATTTTGCAAACGATAACGTTATTTTCGGCTCTTTTAACGATTCGCCTATGAAGAAGGAAGAAGCACTTGGCTTTAATTAGCACACTTGGCGAACACAGATGGTCCATTGATAACGACACTTTCTGAAATCGTTTTATCTCCTCCTCTTTCTCGTGCATCTAATTCTACTGGAAATGCCATATTGTCACTAAGTTACAGATAATTTTCAAAGAAGGTTTGCGTAAACACTTCTTTACATCTCATCTCAACTTACAAAACGATTTCCCCATGCTCCTCTTACATGTTCAACTCTTGAACCCCATCCACCCGATCGATCGTTAAACCCTATTACATATTAGGCTAAACTAAAGTTATCCGGGCGGGAAGGAATTTTGCACTAGCCTTTAGGAATTTTTCAACACCATGATAATTATTTTGGCCATATACAGTTAGAAGAGGAAAGGAAACATAAATCTTTGAAAGGCAATTACGACAGAAATAATTTTGTTTAGATTGACATTTTACTTGAAAACGAAAAAAAAAAGGAAGCAGTTACATTTATTATTTATCAATAGAAAGTGCATGTGTAAAATAATGTACTGTACTGTAAAAGAATTACTTTTTTTTGAACAACTTTTAATAACAAATAGGCTATAAATTAACAATTTCTTAAAATTAAAAATACCGCATCTGAAAAACCTATTATTTTCTCATAATATTGTAGCCTGTTTTCTAAATTATAACTAGATAAAAAAATCTTAAGGTAAATTTTAGAATGTACTACACAGCAGAATAAAATGTAAACAAATATTAATAGACTACAATTTTGAATTTCAAATGCTAATTTATTGATTTGATGACGTGAGATATTGATTTATACGCACTGATCAGTTGTTAATAATTATTAATTGCAGCTGGTCCGGTCATTCATTATTTGGTTTTTCAAGGAAAACATTGGGTTCAATAAAGAAAAATTGATTTTACTATACTGTTGCTTTTTATATTTTAAAACATTTGTAGAGGCCAAAGGACGCCTGAAAAGTTTTTTAAATTTTTATTTTGAATTGTGTAGGTCTACCAGTGTTTAGATTTTTTGTCGAAAGAATTTTAATGCTACGTGACTGAACCCTGTTGTTGTATATTATGCTATAACTTCGAAATTATAAACAGTACCCGAAATTGCAAATAATTTATGATCTAATTTAAAGGGGACACATTTTAATAATAATTTTTAAAAAAAAACTAATTATTTTGCTTAATTTAAATTGTATTTTGTAGTGGGTTTTTAGGGTAACCATACCGTATAACAAAAGTTTTAAAAACTTATGTACCGTAGTCATATCATTTGAGATTTAAATACAATATTATAAGTTATAATATTTATGTTTCTAAACGTGTTTAAGTTCAAACTCCAAAAAAAAGTAAAAATTAAGGCATTATTAAATACAGTAGCCGGTAGTAAATTATAATGAAGTGTGGAGATGCACGTCAAATAAAAATAAATAAACATAAATTAGTCATCAGTTTTTAATACGTGATAAGCTGGAAATAAAATTAGCAAGTAATATTCGCATTAAACTCGAACTTTAAATATCAATTAATAAATACCGTACAGTAAGTTAAGTTTTGTTTGCAATAATTATTTTGTTGACAAGTCTCACTTGTAAACGAACCTCAACTTTGTCTCACGACACAAATTATTAATAAAAAAAAAACTTGCAATTTTAAAACAATTACATTTTAAAACACTTATTAAGTTATTTTGCATTTTTTAAAAAGAAACTTGCATAAATTACATTTTCATAACACGACCTGTAACGTTCTTATTACACCTGGTGCAAAACATCTTATCCTTAGCAACGTAGACGTCTCTGCCGCGGGGTAAATTTCCCACTCGTTCCACTTTCCCCAACAGGTCTTCCACTCTGAAAGCGATGAATGCTTCCGTTTTGGCAAATAACGTACGAGATTTTTTCCACGGCGTGCGATAATTGTTGAACGTAAGGTTGCGGCGCCCCACTTCAGGCCCGATTGACGTCATGTACACCCCTTCCCCGTGATGAGCCCACGGCGAGTCTTCATTTGTTGGATGTATCTGACGGCAAACGTCCGTGATATGCTTTATGGATTCTTCGGTGGAGTAATGAAAGAGCCATAATTTGGAACTATTCCCAGAAATTAATTTGTACTAAATTGAAAATCAGATTAATAAAATTAATAAACCTCAGCTTCCTCTCTTCCGGGTTGTAAATTGGCTCACTGGGGTCAAGTAAGAAATTGGATCGAGATTCAGCAGGTTTCGACGAGCAGGCTACATGTACATGCGAATGAAGCGGCGTTGCCCGTACATTATCCATTCTTTAAGAGCAATCGACAATCGTAATTATTAAAACTGTATTCAAAACTTAAAAGATATAAAAAATGCCTAATTTATGAATTTATCATACAAGATGAGCTGCGCCCAACTCTCAATATCTGTATGATGACCAAGTGTTGAAGTGGTTTTTACAATAGCACTACTGTATTTATTTACACGTGTCGAGTGGTCATTGGTCAAGAAAGAGCAGAAAAATGCTAAACCAAACCATACTTACCGTATTTATTCGATTCTAATACCCTTTTT
>JAQGAY010001884.1:0-12401 GCA_034698085.1 Polydesmus angustus
TTTTTTTTATTTTAAAAATACGGTAATAAGTTTGGAGCAAAAAAATAATTATTCTCGTGGTTGTAAATATGGATTAAAAGCATTCTCTCACCCTTCGTTTATGTCGAGCATTGTTGGTGGCTCCGATCATCTGATTTAACAAGCGCAACAAGTCGCCGGATTAGAAGATGTATAGATGAAAATTCCTTACGCCTCAGCTAATCGCTTTTGACGAACAGTCATAGCTGTTAGTCTAAGATCGATTTGAAAGCTGATTATGCTCTAATAGGGAATACACTCGAAGCCTCTTTCAGCTTAGAATTAGACTGGATCTGTATTCCTCGCACCTTACGAGGGATCAGAAAGGATGCAACTAGGAATCCATGACGGATTACTCTTATATTTAAGCGGTTGACATGCACTTAGATGTTTAGATGTCTCTTTATATATGCTTTATATGCATCTTAGTTGTACAGTATAAAAAAATATTTTTTTTTTAGGGTTATAGAAATGTGTCAAAGATTTTTTTTTATGGTGCCTCATATATTTTGAGCTTGGTACGGATTTTTCAAGCGCAGATTCAAATCAACTATGCTCTTTTCTGTCATGTCTGTTTTGGATTTTTTTTTTTCTTCTTTCAAATTTTATATTGCGCTCGAATTATACGACTCAAGGCGTCGAAATTTTTACGATTACACGGATAGGTCAAATGATAGGTAAACGAAGAAATAAATCCCCTTCTCTCTCTTTTTTTTTATGCTATCTACCTCAATTTTTATTCCTCAACAACTTTACATCAACTTAAAAAATTAAACTTTTTGACTGCAAATTTTAACCTTGACGCTTTGCTGCCCCAAGTGAAGATGAGATCTTGTCTAGTCGCCGGATTTAAATTTTTCTTGCAGTAAATTAATTTGAAATTCATGCATAACTGAAAATAAGGCATAAACAGGATTATAATAAGGGTTTTTGTGGAGTTATTTACGCTAAACAAGACATTAACTTTCTTATTTTGAAAATTTAGCCCTCAAACTTCTTGATCGCATGCAATATTCAGTTCGAATTAATTAAAAGCAAATTATTTACGTCGTCTTTTTATTGACTTTCAATTTGATATTCAACTTTAAAAGAAATGTTGACTAATTGTGGTTTTTAACAGTTTATTATAAAATTTACTCAAACTATTAACTTAGTTTTAGTAGGTTAAATCTATAAATGTTAAAATTTAATAAATTTTTTAAATTAACTTCATACCGGTATTCATAAACATTGACGTCAACCTCTTGTCAAATCCGTTATACGCTAGCTTTTTATTATATTATGTTACAGATTATAAGTGTTACCGTAACTATAGCAAGTGCATATGATTATGTACTATTATCTCCGATAGGCCTATAAGTGACTTGTAAAAAAATATACGCGACACTTTTCAATTATTAGCGTAAACGAAGAATTATTATTTATAATTAATTATTTTGCTTTTAAAACTATTATAATTAGTGGTAACGAAACTTTTAATCCCTAGATCAAAATTCTTGGAAAAATAATTTTAAAAGATTGATTTTTTGTTTGTTTGTGAAGTTAATTCAAATGTATATTTTATTTATTATAGTAATAATAATAATATTTATTATAGCTGTTAGTGAAAACATTTAGAGTAGGTTTTTTTTAATGTATAAAATTTATTGCCGAAAAATTCAAGCGATCGTAGAAATAGACAAGTTGGTGATAGATGTTGTCATTGATTTACTTTAGGAGCCGTTTTAGGGACAAGACATTAATCAAAATTAAGCATCGGTTTGTTAGTTTCCACTATCGGTCTAAACTTGCGATGAGACTACGTAGACAAGCAATTGCTTTTAAAATTTAAATTAGACTTTTCGTTTCTCTTCGTTTTTTTTCTCTTTTTTCCTCTTCTTGTCTTGACATGTAACGATTATCACGATTTAAATTAATCAACACAATTTATGCACTAATAGAGAACTGGAATTTTTTTTTTCTTTCTTTCAAAAAGAAAAATATTTTAGTTTGACACAGCTTTTAGAATCTGTTCTATCGGTTTAAAATTTAAATTTAAAAAGAAAGTTAAATGCGAAGAATAATTGAATATACGGTAATAAGATTTTCATGTAAATATAATCGGTTGTGGCGATAAATCGTTATTTTTATTGTGAGCTTATCCGTCAACCTATTAAACGAAACGCGATTAATTTAACCCAATACACAGTAGAGAAGAATAATGTTTCATTCAATTTTCGACAAAATAGCAAATGGCGCAATCTATTTTATTTTCTTAGAAAGTTTCAATTTTAGTACAAAAATAAATGGTATTTTAAAGAAAACTTGCAAATTAATACAACGGCTTGATTATAGACGCTGCAAATGGAACTCTTAAACTTTCGAATAAAGTGACCGAAAATTCCGGTGTTTCCGACTTGAATGAGAATCCGAACCGCAATACTAAAATAAATAATGAAAGCCAAAAATAAGAAGGAAAAAAAAAAAGAAATAAGTACTGTAGTTAGGAATTTAGATATATCGGACTAACACAACGCAAGAAAACACAAAAGAAGAGAAAGTTAAGAAACTCATTTCTTATAATTAGAGTCGCTGTTTCGGAGGGGGGAAGAGTAAAATTTATGAGGTATAAGATACGATTCGTATGTATTTACAAAAATTAAAACCGGTTCACAGGTTGTATTCAATTTGCTTATATGGTGATGGTGGAGCTTATAATATAGAGAAAGGTTAAATGCTATTTGGAGGAGAAAATGATTTACAAAATAAGCGAACATTATATTTACGCAAAAATTTGAGGTTTTAGGCACAGCAAGTTTTAAAAAAAATTAAATTTACTAATAATTGTGATCTACTAAAATTTCATTTTTTTTTACATATTTAATTTTTATTATAATTAGACATTAAGAAACGTTTGAAAGAGAATTATTATTGATTTTTGGTTATACGAGTATTTATGCATTGTTAAATATAACTTATTAACCTGAAATGGCGGTAATGCCTATTATTATGTTTTAGCATTTAGTTATATTTATCGATATCGAGTCTTGATTTCAAAATAATTTGTGGCTAGAATAGGGTATAATTAATTTTCTATTTGGTGTGAGGCGTTAGTTTCAATATTATTTTTAAGAATTGCTTTTTTTATTTTAGGAGAGAGCTATGTTTACGTGGTATCGGTATTTGTTTATGTTTGGAAAAGAGGGTTTAATTTGGCAGGTTAAGTGGTTACTGAGTTTAATGTTTTTATACTATCAGAATTTCACGAATTTTTTTTTTTTTTTTAATAAACGGTTAAGTAGTCATAAATGGAGCATTTTAATTGTGTAAAACATTTTAAAATATGTTTTTAAGAAATAATGTAAGTTTACGTAATATCAGGTGTACGGTACCGGTACTTTATTAATAGTGCTTGGAAGGATTTGGGTTCAGTAATGGAATTTAGAAATACTAAATTTGGTTTTTAAACTTTTACAAATGCTTGACTGATTTCTAGAATTTAATTTGCATTGAAATCAACTGGAAAATAGTGGCAATTCAAATACGAGTAGTAAACTGTAGTTGATGGTTGTAAGAATTTGTTTATTTTATACACTGAAAAGCGAACTTTGTATCGTTATTTATCTTGTAGTACAAATGTAAACTCATTGTATAGAAATTGTTAGAAGTTATTTATTAGAGATGCGAAATTTATTTACATGAAAAAATAAAGCGGTGAGTGATACATTCATGTCTTATCTTCGTTTCAATTTATTATTATTATTACATGGACCTGTATTTCCATATTCGGTTCACAAATTATAACAAATAGTAAAAATTGAATTTAGTACTAGTTTTTTTTTTTTTGTGAAATAGATGTTTTAATTATAAAATTTGTATGTTTACAGACGCAGCATTACATATTTGTGGTTCAAGCTCAGGACAGTGGCCAACCTCGTCTCTCATCAACGGTTTCGGTCTACATCAATGTTTTAGACTTAAATGACAACGCTCCACTTTTTGATCCAATGAGCTACAGCGATGAAGTATTTGAAAACGTCACGGCCTACACAAACATTATCAAAGTTAGCGCCACTGATCAAGACTCAGGTAAGCGCTTTTGAAAACTAATAAATTTGAATGAATCGTACATAACAACCTAAAGAAATCATCCAGCGGTGGTTGTTAATACACAGTCATGTCATTAACTTTTTTTTTATTGTAATAGGCTGAGCGGTATAAAGTACTAGTATGTACTAGATTAGTATTAAATATATAATAATTATTATAAAGCAGTATTTATAATTTTGCGCTTCTAGCATTGTAATACGATTTAATCACTGTTGTTCAGTCAGTTTAACTCGCAATAACATTTATATTGTGTGTTGATTTTGCTATTTAATTACATACAATGGATATAATTATTATGTAGATTTTTTATTTAAACACAACACCTATGTGAGTGGTTAAGGGGTGTAACCTGTCTTTTTTGATGTTACCACTTTTAAGGACGAACTCACATTAGCGCTTTCAACCAGCAATCACTTTAGCAGTTTTTATTGAAGTTAGATACACTTATTTTTATTTTTAATAATTTATTAATACTGTATAAATATTCGATTAGCCTACGATTACTGTATAGCAACGATTTTTATTTTCAATCACAATTTTAGCGAAAAGAAAAATTATTGTAGGTATATTTTTACATTGAAATGCAATAACACATTGAGAAATTTAAAGTCTCGTTGACATTCTGAAAACTACATAAAAACAAAAAAAAAAGAAAAATGCTCAACATTCCTTAAATCAATTTTGAAAGAAATACTTTGTAATATTTAATTTTATTATTTTTTTTTTTTTAAAAATCCTTTACTGTTGAAAAGGATTAAGCTAATCAAACCGAAAACTAGTTCTTAACGAATTTTATAAATACATTTTTTCAGGTTTGGTTAAGTTGAGGGTCATAGCTATAAACGTTGACTGACCATTTTAATTCGAATTAAGACAAAGAAATACCATATAAAAAAATTCTCAACTAGCATTTTACATATAAGAAAAAAATTAATAGTTTATACATAAACATGTGCATTTATGCGTGTAATAGTACGATTTGTATGTTGTACAATCATATAAGCCGCGCATGAGAATATACGTTGCATTTCAGTTGTAAACCTATTTACTTTTTTTACCCCCTGGTTACACCTTAATAGATGGTGATCGTAACTTTTTTGCCTGTCGACTATGACCTCTCATCGATGACCTTTTCTACATATACATACATACTGTATGTTTTTTCTTCTCAATTCACCCAATGGGAGTCTGGTGGGTAAGGCTATAATTTCGGGAGTCTGATTTGTTGCTTCGATGAAGATTTTCGGCCTTAGCAGACTGGATTAAGATTGGGTGGGGCGTCATCAAAGGGTTATTGTGCCTTTTTTTGTCTTAGATTCCCGTGCGCGTGCATGCAAATTTGTTAACATTATATCTCTTTGTTCGAACACGTACACGTGCATTACATTGAGGCTTGTGCAATGTTTCTCCAACGCTCCACTTTCTCTCCCAAACTCATTCCATCGAAATGAAAAGCCGCAAAAACGTTTACAATAATAATAATATAAAAATTTTTCTTTAAGGGTTATCTTCGTTTGTAAAATCCTCTTTTATTTAAGTGCCGAGCCGGAATAAGGCCGCGTATTATATTTTTATGAGAATATGCTAATGAGATGCTTGGAATAGTGGCGGTTGTAACTGAGAATATGTTAGCGACCTCCGCTTATCCAAACGCGCATCGCAATTACTTTTTTTTTGTTGGTTGGTTGGTGTTGTTTAGTTAACAGAGGTTGCGGTAGATCATTTTAAGTGTTAACTATATTGGTTGATGAGTTTAAAGAGGGAGAAAGTGCAGCGGTCAGTGTCAACACTCCTATTTATCTTGTATTTAGTCATTAATTATTAGTGACTCTACTCATTTTGAACGGCTGTAGCAAAAATACTTGCTGTAACTAATATTTTAATTATTTACTTAGCCTACATACTGCATTGTAATAACTGATAATACTGTAGTTGATGTACGGAAGCTGGTTAACAAAGATGACACGTGACAAATTAATTTTTATTAAGTAAAAAGTTACATGTATTAGAAAACCAGGTAACCATTTTATCACAGCGCCTCAGTGAGTCTGAAAAAGCAACATTTATTTACTATACACTTAAGATAATTATATGCAGTAAATATCATGAAATATAGATTATAAGCAATATCGGTTTGTATACGAAATGAAACCGAATGTTTTTGGCGAATTCCAATAAACTTTTATTTAAGACCAAAGGTAAAAGTCATATTTAAGACCAAAGGTAAAAGTCATATTTAAGACCAAAGGTAAAATTATTATTGCAAGGACAATTCAAAATTTAAATTTCTTGGACTATGTTCACTTAAAAGATAGAAGCCCAAAAAATATTTTGATTGCCCTTGCAATAATACTTTTACCTTTGGTCTTAAATATGACTTAATTTGTTTCTGAATGCAGCTATTGTTAGATGGTCCAAATATGATTTCATTTTATTTGCTTTAGAGTAGCCTAGTCTATAATAATTCTGTTAAAATTATAAAAGGATGAAAATATTTAGAACAAATCATTAAAATAATTCTTTTCTGTCCATAACACTGGTATCAATTTAAAGCAATTCACATGTAACATTTAATTACAGTACATGTATAACGCAAATAGATGGGAAATACAGTATAGATTTTATTATATTTTAAGTTTTAGTATATTTTTATGATTACATAAGCTGCATTCAGTAACTATTAAAAATCATATTTAAGACAAAAATTAAAGTATTATTGCAAGGTTCCTTTGGGACGCAAATTATTGAAAAAAAAAGAAAAAAAAGGGGCAATTCAAAACATTTTTTGAGCTTCTATCTTTTAAGTGAACATAGTCCAAAAAGTTTAAATTTTGAATTGACCTTGCAATAATACTTTTACTTTTGTCTTTAATAGTGACTTTTGATTCTTAACTGAATGCAGCTAATATTCTATGTTGGATTATTTACATAAATTATAATATTTTTTTAATAACTTATTTTTTAGGAAAAAATGGTGATATTTCCTACAGTATCGTAGATGGTAATGACAGTGGTTGTTTTGATATTTCTGAAAATGGCACAATTTATACCGTGAAACCGTTGGATCGCGAAGTTCAATCGTTCTATAACCTGTACGTGATGGCTCGCGACCAAGCGGAAGCACCGCAGAAACACTTGTCCAGCACTATTCAAGTAACCATTATTTTGAAGGATGTCAACGATAACGCTCCAAAATTTGTTACCCCTAACGAAACGTCCATTATGGAAAATATTCCATTTAACACGGTGGTGATGGCTGTTAAAGCGGTAGATAGCGATGAAGGTCGTAACAGTTACGTGGAATATAGTTTGGCCCCCTCCGTCGATTCAAAATTTACCATCGGTCCTGTTGACGGTTTGTTAAGAGTGAACGGTAGATTAGATCGCGAAACGGCTTCTAGTTATTTATTACGCGTTACTGCCAAAGACAGAGGCTTCCCCACCATGTCTACTACCACAAACATACGAGTGATCATTTTAGACGAGAATGATAACGGACCCATCTTTGATCCAGTCAATTATTCGGCCACCATCGCCGAGAACGCTAGTACCGGTTCCAGCGTTTTGCAAGTTTCAGCTACGGATCAAGACGAAGGTCTCAACGCACGCTTACGCTATTCAATCGTGGCCGGGGATAAAAACCACGATTTTATTATCTCCGAAGATTCAGGTATCGTTCGAGTTGCCAACGATCTCGATTATGAAACCAAAAGTTCGTACACGTTAACCGTGCAAGTGGAAGATAGCGGGATCGATGTGCGTTACGATTCGGTGACGGTTATGATCACAATTACTGATACTAATGATAATCCACCCGTGTTTATTAATTCACCCTACATCGTGCATATTATGGAAAATATCGCGTCACCTCCACCCGCGATAGTCACTACCGTCACCGCTTGGGATTACGATACTCCACCCAATGGCCAAGTTAGATATTTCTTAAAAGATGGAGATCACGGTCTATTTCAAATCAACGGAGTTACGGGAGAGATAACCGTGCAAAGAAAGTTGGATAGAGAAACTACAGACCGATATCAACTAATCATCATAGCCATGGATTCAGGTAAGAAAAAAAATTTTTGTTCATTTAAGGTTAACAATTTATCTGTCATACTGCAAATAAACGGCGTTTTTGAATCATCAGTTTAAAAATTGAGCAAAAATAACTGACTACGGAGAACGCACTTTTTAAAAAATTAATAAATCAGTCAAATGTTAATGAAAACGAATTTTTTTTTTAAATTTACATTAATTGACACCTCCCATTTAATAATAAAAAACAATGTTTAGAACACGACCTCTACAACTGAGTCGGCACGTGTTAATGCGCGAGAGGAAATTTGCATTTTTCCTACGATTAATGGTATATGCCGCCACGTGCCGAGATGCAGTCGGCAACTACAGGATGGAAGTCCGCAAAAGCTTTAGCCGTCAAAGTGAGCGCCTGAGCACGTTTACACGTGCCGACTCAGTTGTAGAGGTCATATTCTAAAAAAAAGTGTTGTTTATTATTAAATGGGAGCTGTTAATTAGTGTAAATTTTTAAAAAAATAATTCGTTTTCATTAAAATTCGAGTGATTTAGGCTATTAATTTTTAAAAAGTGCGTTTTCCGAACATTTTTAATTTGATTTTTAGTTTGTTTTAAACTTACTTACGTAAAATATTGCAACTATTTGTAGGTTAGCGTACTAAACGCTTAATTTTATTGTTTTTAAATTTGTTTATTTTCAACTTTTTTTTTTTTAAAAAAAAGGGAGATTTTTTTTTACTAAAAACTGCTATTAGTGATTTTTTAATTAATAGATGGCGTCTGAAATGCAGGCATTTTGCTAAGAGTTTCTGGAAACGGTGAATGGGATGGGTAGGCAGGCCAGCTTTTGATTTAAGGCATTACGGCACTTTTGACATAAACTTAAATCTGAGCTAAAATAATGTAATAGACTATATAGCTTTACGCGCTGTCTTAGGTAACTACACTTTTTCGTTATTAACCTACTCGCCAATATTTTAAAGACAGATTTTTCCCTCTTCTTCATTTTAGTTCTTGACGTGTGTTTAATTTATGGACATATTTATACGGGGGTCTGTTCATTGTGATGAGAAGGCTAGGCTAAAGCCCATGCAGAGGCGAATATTTAGGGGGGAAAAGTAAAATAGATGGAGGTAGAAGTTCAGAAAAGGGAGTAAGATATGATTTAGGTGACAGCATTTAATTGGAGCATAGTAAAAATTGGTTAACTAATAGCTATTCGTTATTACCTTCATGCAGGTTTTTTTCCTCTTTTTTTATTACAAAAAAGCGCGTTATTTATTTATTTTTTGTTTTTCGGTTAATTCTTAAAACTAATTTCACAAAAACGACAACAAGTAATATATCGAACGTGAGGTGATGGCGTATTCTATGAATTTTGAGAAGGGCTTTTTTTTTTTTTTTTGAGTTTTTTATACGTGATATTTACCAAAACAGATATAAATATCGGTTGGCAGCTCCAAACTTACGGTAATCATATTCAGCATCGTTCACGTTAATGCGAATCGAAACGCAGAATTTCCATCAATAAATCGAGATATAAGTCAGTTTTGAGCGGAGAATTTATGCGTTTCGAAAGAGACAACGTTGCGCAGCGGTATTTTTTTGTTTATGAAGTTTACAAGGGCATCGTGTTTATAAAACTGAACAAATTAGCAAGTCTATTGTTTGTTGTTGTTACTCTTAAAACCGTAGTTGATGAACGTTGGAAAAGTCATACGTAAAAAATGTAAGGTGAAAAGGGAGTTTTGACCAAAGAAGAATGCCGAAGCTCGCTTTCGCCGATTCGAAAGAATGAAGGGATAGAAAACATTTTTTTTTTAAGTTATGGGGCTTCTACGAAGGATTTTTATGACCTTATCTTACTAACTTAAGTCTCACTCCTCCCTTAATTCCTTTCACATTTTTTTAAGCCAAAAAAAAAAAAAATAATTTTTTTTTGAAAGGGAAGAAAGCTATCTTGGATTATCGTATTTTTTACAGTGGGCGTTATGATGACTTTTATTTCGATTATCGAATCCTATTGGCGCCTACAAAGTATTACAGATTTTGATTTACGCGTCGGACGTTGAGATAGGTATTTTTCATTTAAATTGAGAGTTTATCTTTGTTGATTTTTAAAAAATTATTATTTTCATTTAAATTTTTTCCCTCCAAAAAAACTTTTCAAAAGTAGGCCTATTTATTACTCCGTAATATCTTTTTGATTTTTTTTTATTTAAAAATTTTTACTAAATCACCAATAAATTATTGTATTTAAAATGAATGCTCTTTAAGTTAAAGAAATTGTTTCTAGATAGTATTATTTTAAGTTAACGTACGGCTAACTTAATTGTGAGGTTGCGGTTAGGTTTTTTATTTTTTTGCCTGGTCTTCTTATGGTTATGAGGTCATTAGAATTATATGATAAGATAAAAATGACGTCAACACAGCTTTGGAATATCGTAATTAATTTCTTTTTTAGCTGTTTACAATAAATATGAAAAATTCAAACTTTTTAGACATAAGAAGAAAGCTTAACCGCAAACTCTCTATTTTTAAATTTTTTTTTATTATTATTCAATACCCGGTATATTGAATTAAAATGTTAAGAATGTAAATGTTAATAGAAAAAAGTCATTTAATTGCTAATTTATACTTTCTTTTTATTTATCTTGAGCAAAAACAATTAGGAACATAATACTTTTATTTTTATTAAATAATTATTAGGTTTACTAGTTTGTTTAAGTTTAAAAACTCATTATTGGTTTTTTTAGTTTTTTTTATAACTACACGGTTACTAAATACAAAATTCTTCGATAAAAATAGAAGATTCGTATTACTTGCTTTGAGTAAAAGCACTTATCATTCCTCTACTTCCGTATCGCGCTTTTAATTGATTTTTTTTTTTATTATTATTACGTGACGCTTAAAATGTTTAATTAACAATTAATAGAATTGATATTTTATGGCAGTTTAAACTTTTAGCCAGTCGTAAAAATGTAGTTTATATCTTTCGGATACATTGACAAACACAAGTACTCGTAGTGAAAATGGACAACAGAAGTTCTGTCCGGAAAAATTCTCGATTCCATTAATATAGCTCTTCATCGTTTATCGATTATTTTATTGCACGTTTTAATAGCCGGAAAATGAAATTAACTTGAACATGGTTGAAAGGTGATGGGCCATACTTGTATACGTCACGGCTATTAAAACGAATTAATTCATTTTTCTTAGGAAATTAGGATCTTAAAACCATTAATGGCTTTCTCCGCTGTAGATTTCGAACATCCTCGGAGACCATCAAATAGCGAGAACGATAGTAAACGGTAATTAATAAATTCTGGGAATTTGGTTCACCTTAAGAACCGCGACCAATCAATCGACAAGCAATAAAATTTAAAAGGCACAAATATACATTTTAAAATGGTAATGATATCGGGGTACAGGCAGGCAAATCTCCGAGTCATCACGACTGCTTAATTAGTTGGTGGCCATTTTTTCCGACGATATAATATAAATGGAGGTATTTTAACGAGCATCTTCGAGTTGTGATTTATCGCACGTTAACTTTTATGAGAATATTGTAGCCTATAGAAGTTGAACGGTTGAATGCGTTGGAGGTGTAATCCCAGTTCTATTCCCCTATTGGATCATCACGTGTATAAAATTTGAAAAGATAATTAAACCATAAAACAATTTGCAGAAAGTGAGATGTGAAAAGCAGGTAAGACTTAGGCGAATGGAGAAGACAGAGAGGAAACAAAGCATTAAAAAAAAGAGAATTATGAGCTATGGGACTGGTGCAGCAGCTAGTTTTTGCATTCGAAAGCAGGTGTGTGTGGTTCGTGTGGTGTACGCCTTTAGGAACTATTTATTATTTTTTTTGTCGAATCTCATTTTTATTGGATTTAATGCGTCGTGTAAAATTAAGAGAATCAACTTTTCAAAATTAATTTATGGCAGATATATAGTATAATATTAATATTGAATATAAATGTTAATATCAGGTTACTTTATTATTTCCTTGAAAAAAAATGAAAGAAGCAGCAGAATGTTATCGATGTAGGTACATGTATTGGAAATTAGGAAAGAACTAAGAAGGCAGAAGCAGCACCTAAACAGTTCCGAACCAGAGCATTACAGTGCTGATACTGTTTTTTTCTTAATAGTACCCAATAGTTTTAATAGTACATACCAATACTGTATTTAGAATTCTTAAGTAGTCTTTAGCAATTTTTTAATTAAATTTAAAAAAGCGATTTAAAACAAAAAAA
>JAQGAY010001885.1:0-12399 GCA_034698085.1 Polydesmus angustus
AAAAAGTCATAAAAAAGCAACTATTATTTGAATGTTTTGAGAGTAAAAAACACAAGAGAAATGGTTTACCATAGGCATGTCGAGATAATTGTAACTTAGCGTAACCTGGATGGGAAATTTTGTTGAAAGTAGATTCTAAATAGGTATTTTCAGCAGCCCGTTTATATTTTAAAAACTCAGTGTATGTGTAGTCATAGAGTCAGTTTTCTTTTTGTTACTTTATCTTTTCTTTTTTTTTTCATTTCCATCTGTATGCAGTTAGGTTTTATTTTTGTCGACGATATCTTGTAGTGTACCGGTTTCTTAAGCGCGTTCGCGAGTAACCGTAAATGTGAAAAGCGGCTTTCGACGTTCTATGTTTAAATGATTTAACTGAATCCATACTTATATTTACTCCAAATACTATAATGATTTTTAAAAATTCAAGTACATAATACAAAAAAAAAGGAAAATTTTTTTTTGCTGCAGTTCTTCAAAAATGCCTTTTATTCCTAAACCAAAACCATCATTGGTTGTTCGTGTGCATCCGACGAAAGGTAAACTGAATTCTCATTTGTCAAATTAACTACCGTACTGTATTAGAGGGATAAAAATATTTAAAATAGTTAATTAAGATTTTTAGTTTAAAACTTGTCAAATAAGATATTCGAAGCAATCATTTTAAATGTATTTAGCGCGTGCAGAAGCTACATTATTTCGAATTCGAATTACAGTATTTAAGAAGAACTTATTAAAAACGTTTTCTTAAGCATTTAATTTGAAAGATACATATTTATCTCTGGGCTAATAAATTAGATTGTAGGAAAGGAAATACCGTTATATCATAAATGACATTGATATCAATTACTTAAATAAATTTCCACAATTTTTTAAAGGCTTATCAACAATCGTGTTCGAAATTTTAATTTGATGATATTAGTTTTTTAATTAGCATAATAATTACTTTTATCAAAAGTACGTTTAGTGAATACACACAGTAGTTTAGTACTCCAATTACTGTATTAGCCTTTGAAAAAATCCTTTATTTAGCCTGTAAATAAGAGAAATGCAATGATTGGAATTTAGCGCTTTTTCTAACCTAGTTTTGATTCCAGCTAGCATTGAAGAAGTGCGATCTCGACCTAGTCCTCTAAATTTTAGTAAAACATACAATAATCCATGGTTTGACATCTGTTCGAACAGAAGTAGGCGTAGTGTAAATAAAAAAATAAACAACTACGCCGTTCGTAGTAAGTTTGGAACGTAATTATACTTCACACGTCTGTTTTAGCTCGTCCATCTCTTGACAGCGTAGAATCATAGTACAGTATGATGTTGGTATGGTAGAGTGAAGAAAAGTACACTGAATTACGCAACACGTATTAACGCTGTTCCTGTCACCGACGCTTGTTTTCTGTTTATTAGTGTAAAAGCGGGACGAATGCTTATTCATGTTGATGCTGCGGGGGAGTTGTTTATCTAATCATGATGAAGATGTCTCATTATGAAATGTGGGTCTAAATCTGAAAGCTTGCACCGAAGCTTATACATTTATAATTATATATAGCGCGTTTTAGTTAACTTAAGTAGAATTTTTTTTTTTCCAATTTTAAATCGTTGCGTGATGATTCACTTCCATTTTCGGGTGAACTAGGCTTATAGTTTTCTATTAAAATTTTTGTTCGTTATAAAGCAAATAAGATTTATTTGGTACCATACTTATTTGCTTAAAAATCGGAAATGAATAACAATGTTTTTTTTTTCACTCTCTTTTAAGATGAAGAAGATGATGATCAAACATCCGGCGTAACGGAAGTACCAGACATTATTCAGCATCGCATAATTTGCATAAATAGCGAGCAACCTCACAAGTTTTGCACTAACAGGATAAGGTAATATTTTCATATTTACATTATAATAATTTGATATACAGTACTTTTAATTTTAAATTATATTTTTATTTAGCACTGCCAAATATAACTCCTTTTCTTTCTTACCAAAGTTTTTATTTGAACAATTTCGTCGTTATTCAAACGTCTTCTTCCTATTTATCGCATTACTTCAGGTACAATATTAATTTTTTTTAACTTACCGGTACTTCGATATTACATGTATATAAAAAAAATTTATAGCAAATTCCAAATGTTTCTCCCACGGGACGATATACTACAGCATTTCCTTTACTTTTTATACTGGCTGTGTCGGCTGTTAAAGAAATTATTGAAGACTTTGTAAATTGCATTTGAGTTTCCGTTGTTTTTATAAAGGCTAAAAATATTTTTTTATTGAATTATTAAGAAAAGGCATAGAGCTGATGGATCAGTTAACAATAGAAAAGTTCAAGGTAATTACGATATAATATGTTAGCAAAATTATTGGATGTTTTGTTGTGTAAATAATCTAAATATAAAATAATAATGTGATTAAACATATATTTTTAAAGTATTTAATAAATCGATAAATTTTGGTAGACAAACATTATTTGAATTAATGTTTTTTTTTTAATTTGTTATTTTTAGCTTTAAGAAATGGAGTCTGGGAAATAATCAAATGGACGGAAGTCAGTCAATTATCTTACTTTTTTTAAAAATGTTGATGTTTCATTTAGAACAATGATTATGTACAGCTCCAAGTAGGAACCATCGTAAAAGTTATGAATAGTGACTTTTTTCCTGCTGACTTAGTGGTGATATCATCTAGGTATTAATAAGATTTAGCATACATGTATAGTTTTTACATTAATATAATTGTTGCCAAACTTTTTTTTATTTTTTAGTGAACCACAGGGTATTAGCTACATTGAAACAGCTAACTTGGACGGTGAAACAAATTTAAAAATTAGACAGGTGCATTATTAAAACTTTCTTTAATTTATTTGCGTCGCTTTAACCATATTAATTACAGGGACTTCCGGAAACCACATCATTTTTAAGCACTGAAGATATTTGCAGATTACCGGGAACTATTGAATGTGAACCACCCAATAAACATTTATACGAATTTGTTGGAAACTTGAAACTTCATGGGAGACAGTAAGCGCATATTTATTTTACCTTTAATCGCTAGTTTTTATTTTTAAATTTTACATTTTTGTAGAACTTATCCATTGGGTCCTGATCAAATTTTATTAAGAGGTGCTAAATTGAGAAACACAAACTGGATTTTTGGTAAAATAATACCGTAGTTTATTTTAGATATAAATTAATGTTCTGTATGACATTTATAATTTTTAATAATTTTAGGAATTGTCATTTATACCGGTCACGAGACTAAACTAATGATGGTAATTAAAAAGTTTTTTAAATTAAATATTATTTCTAATAATTCATTTAATTTAGAATTCTACATCAGCTCCTTTGAAAAGGTCAACAATTGATAAACTTACAAATACACAGGTTTGAAATAAATTGAGCTGATTAATATCGATACTAAAAACTATTTTTCTATAGATTTTATTACTTTTTGTACTTTTGATTATAATTTGTTTAATAAGTTCAGTTGCAAGCGAATTGTGGTTAAGCAAACACTTGAAAACTGATTGGTATTTAGGTTTAGATGGCAAGTAGACATAAATTTTGTAGTATTCAATGAATAAATTTTTATGTATTGCGACAGAATTGAGTGCATCAAACTTTGGTTACAATTTTTTGACGTTTATTATCCTGTTTAACAACTTGATTCCAATAAGTCTTCAAGTAACCCTGGAGGTTGTTCGTTTTATTCAAGCAATTTTTATCAATATGGTATGAAAAAATAAATTAGTACCTAGAAACACTATGTTTAAATGGTTTTTATTTTTTTTACAGGACATTGACATGTATTACGAACCTAATGATACCCCAGCTATGGCTCGTACATCAAACTTAAATGAAGAGTTAGGACAGGTTTGTAGAATAAATTATAATATAAACAGTTTCATTTTAATTATTTTTTATTAGGTTAAATATGTTTTTTCGGATAAAACTGGAACATTAACAAGAAATGTCATGGAATTTAAAATGTGCTCCATAGCGGGAGTTAAATATGGGTAAATTTTTTTTTTTAGATTGAATCTAAACTGGTATCGTATTACATTTTTATTTTTTTTTAGAAATAATGTGCAAGATGCAGAAAATTTTGATACTTTAAAGCAAACTTTAATTAGTAAACAGGTTTGTACATCAAATCTAATTCATTCTTAAATACATTGTTATTTATGTTTGTTAAATGTTTATGCAGGATACCGCAGAATATATCGACGAGTTTTTAACTTTGATTGCCGTTTGCCATACCGTAGTGCCCGAAACATGTTCAGAGAACGGTAACGGAAATGGCAACGGTATTCGATATCTTGGCGCGTCACCAGATGAAGGAGCTCTTGTCAAAGCGGCCAAAGATTTAAACTACATATTTACAACTAGAACTCCTCAATATGTTATCGTATCTGCGGTAAGATTTTATTTAGATGAAATAATATTAAATACAATTTTAATTTTTTTAGATGGGATTAGAAAAAAAGTACGAAATTTTAAACGTACTTGAATTTACGAGGTAACGTTTAGTTATTGCGTTCTAGATTATTGTTTTTTTAAAAATGACAATTTATAGTGAAAGAAAACGCATGTCTGTTATTGTTCGGACACCAGAAGGAAAAATTAAACTATATTGCAAAGGAGCAGTAAGTATAATATCTAGGGCAGGGTTTTAAAACTAGAAATTAATAAACTTATGGTTTGTGACGATTAGGATTCTGTTATATACGATCGACTTGGCGATGATCAGCAATATAGAGATATCACCTTAAGACATTTAGAAGAATTTGCTACAGAAGGTTTTTTAATTCAATTTTAAGCAATTTTTTTTAACTAATTAATGATGCTTTTTTTTAGGTTTAAGAACATTATGTTGCGCGGTTGCTGATGTATCTGATGAATTGTATGATGTAAGTGCTAAAACGCTTAATGTGTTTTCAGTTATAAGTTCACTAAATGGATTCTTATTTTTTGGAAAATTGATATTTTAGGATTGGAAGCACACTTATTATAAAGCAAGCACTTCTTTACAATATAGAGAACGTAAACTTGATGATGCTGCGCAGCTCATTGAAACAGTATTTTTAACAATTTATAAATAATTTTTATAAAATTGCATCTATTTTTATTTTAATAGAATCTAAAACTGTTAGGTGCTTCAGCAATAGAAGATAAACTGCAAGAGGCAAATCAATACTCCTATTTGATTTAGAATTCTTAAGATCTGATCAAACTTTAACTTTTAGGGTGTTCCTGAAGCTATTGCTAATTTATTAAAAGCCGGAATTAAAGTTTGGATTTTAACGGGTGATAAACAAGAAACTGCTATTAATATTGGTAATGAAAATTTATGTTTATTTGAACTAAAAATTATGCTTAACGTTTTGCTTTATTAGGTTATTCCAGTAAACTTTTAAATTTGGGCATTCCATTAATCGTAGTTACTGGCGATAGTTTGGATGTTAGTGTTGTTATTTTTGTTTAAATGTTATTTAGATAATTAAATGCACTTTTGATTTTTTTCAGAACACAAGAGAAGTTATTAGATCTGCTATAAATACTTTAGGCACACAATTTAGAAAAGAAAATGATATAGCTTTAGTTATTGACGGAAAGGTATATTATAATTGTGTACATTTCATTGGCGCTTTATATGTTACATTCTATTTTTCAATAGACTCTCACGTTTGCTTTGTCATGTGATCTGAGAACAGACTTTGCTGATGTTTGTTTATCATGTAAATCAGTTATTTGCTGCAGGTAAATTAAAATTTTTTTATTATTTTAAAAATTAGTTATATATGCGGTATTATATTTAAGGGTTTCACCAATTCAAAAATCCGAAGTTGTTGAATTAATTAAACAAAGAACTCGTAACGTCACTTTAGCAATTGGAGATGGTGCTAATGATGTGGCCATGATTCAGGTTTTTTTTAGTCGCAATTTCCAATTAGCAAATTTTTGTGAAACGGATTTTATAAATCTATCACTTTTAGGCTGCTCATGTTGGAATTGGAATTAGTGGAGTAGAAGGCATGCAGGCTTCATGCGCATCTGATTATTCAATCGCGCAGGCACTACATAATAAAAATAAGAGAAAATATAATAATATTATAAAAATATTTTGCTTTTATAGTTTCGATTTTTGAACAAGCTATTATTTGTTCACGGAAGTTGGAGTTATAATAGAATGTCGAAACTAATTCTATACTCGTTCCACAAAAATATCTGTTTGTATGTAATTGAAGTAAGTGCTTTATGAATTTATTAGTAAAATTTACGTTTCTAATGATTGCGATTATCGTGTAGCTATGGTTTGCTATAGTTAGCTGTTGGTCAGGCCAAACTTTATTTGAAAGATGGACCATTGGCCTTTACAATGTGGTATGTTATTTACACTACATTTTACTACATTTATTCTATATGTACTGTATTTAAACTTTTAATGTATTTTAAATTTTAGATTTTTACTGCTGCTCCACCATTTGCTCTGGGTCTTTTTGACCGTACATGTACCTCTGAGATGATGATGAAATATCCTGAACTTTATAAAAATTCACAAGGCGATCGACTATTTAATGTCAAAGTAAACTCTTTCACCCATAATGATTGTCATTTTTATTGTTTTTAAATTATAATTAATTTAAATTAGGTATTTTGGGTCTGGATAGTGAGCGCAATTTTTAATTCAATTTTATTATTTTGGTTAACCGTATCAGCTATGGTGCAAGGTACATAAAACTAATACAGTACAATAAAATGACCCAAACTAAATTTATTATGAAAATTAAGATTTATTTTATTTTTTTATAGATGTTTCATGGTCTCACGGAAAATCATGCGATTACTTAGTTTTAGGAAATATGGTTTATACAGTAGGTTTATAATAATTTTATTGTCTAATATTTTTTTTCCTGCTAAACTGTCATACTTTTAAATAGTATACTGTGGTCACAGTTTGCATAAAAGCTGGTTTGGTCATCAATGCTTGGACATGGGTTGGTTTTACTTTCACCGTTGACTGTTTCATTTTTAATATGCTGTTTATACTAATAGGTGACTCACTTGGCGATATGGGGTAGTATATTAAGTTGGTTTGTTTTCTTGGCTGCGTATAGTCAATTTTGGCCAAGTATTCCAGTTGCTCCAGACATGGTTGGCATGGTAATTGTGTTTGAGTTTATATTTCTTCAAAAACAAATTTTCTAGTATGTAATATATTTTAGGCAACGCAAGTGTTCAGCTCTGGAGTTTTTTGGATGGGTCTTATCATCATTCCATTTATTTCACTATTGCCTGATGTATGCTTTATTGTGTAAGTATTCTGATTGTAGATATCCTACGCTAAATTAGATAGTTTTCATCATTATTTTTTTGACAGTACTAAACGTAGTATTTGGAAGTCGTGGGAAGAAGCTATAAGAGAGAGCGAATCACTGAATTTGGACCCATTTAGAACAACTGGAAATGTCCAGGCTCCTAAACACAGGTATCGGGTGCAACGAACAGATAGTAATGATCCCTTACTTCCCATATCTAATATGACTAATCATGGTGCCATCTGTTAACCGTGGCCACGTACCTAATTACATAATTCGTTATCGCATTAACATTTATGTAATAATCTTTTCTAATGTATATCTTAACTGGCTATCGCTATTAAAATTAGCGTAAAGTTTCAAAACATTCTCTGTTGGCTGGTTGGAGGGTTACCGAAAATAATTTTTTTTAACTTAAACGTTCTTGAAGTTAAATGAGACGGGTCTCTTGTGATTGACCTTTGCTTATTGTCAAGTCATTAAATCGGCGACATAAATTGTATTAAATTTGTGTTTCATAATTATATGTTGGCATGGTGCACTTCTCTGTTGACAATAGCATGATTGTCAGTTCACGAAACTCATAAGCGCATAAGAATTCTGTGTATTTTTTCATTTACTGTTTGTTTTGTGGTTTTTCGGTATTAACAGGTGGTACTTTTCTATTAAGATTGATAAGCATGTATGTAAATAATTTTTTCTAAGCTTTGACATTTCTTGTACGCACGATTGCAATTACTAACACTTTAAATCTTTGCAACTCATTTTATTGGATCTTGTTGTTTAGTACATTGTTGGCAAGTAATACGATTTTCTACTTAGAAGTTACATTTTATGAAATTTTTATAAGTAATTTAATTATTTTCAGCTATTTCTCGATTGTCAGTCATGGAAGTGCCAGTGCTTTAGTGTAGATTATTTTAATCTTTTATGTAAGTTTTGCGTATTTTTTTTGCAATTGCTACCGATTTTCGTTTTGAAATAAGGAATTCAATTTTTTTTATGTAGCATGCGTTTTATATTCCTTTTAAGGAAAGCTCAGGAGTTGTTGCGGCAAATACTTTTTTGTTAGAGCCTCGATATATTATATTGTATATATTTGCAAATAAATTATTTTCGTGACAAATTTAGAGCTTTCCTAAACTTGGTGTTACGCTTCGATTTCAAATAGTTCTATATATTTTTTAGCTAATTTTTTTGTATAATCTTCTCACAATCTCTTCACTCCTAAAATTACTTAGAAAATCATTTTCACAAACATGTAACACGCACTTCACCAAAACCCCTATACAGATCGCCTTCAGTTTTGATGCAGTTGAGCGTCCGTGTTATTTGTCAACCGTCCGGAGACCCGTCTACTTTTGAAGGCCAGTCTCACCTATGTATTCAGGTATGATGGCCACCTGATTGAGTTTGCATCACTTTGTGAGCAACGGTATCATAATTTTTTTATGTGGGCTTCTATCGTATTAACTCGTTGAAAATAAATTTCCGCCTTCAAGCATGTATCTTGTGTTTTAAGGTTTCCTAAATCCCTAGTAACTAATTTGCATGCTTGTCATCCAGATATTTTTCTTGCATGTCTTTCAACCACTTGTTAATTAATTTAAGTAACTTGTATTAATAATTGGATGATGGATTTAGTTATAATTAAAATGGCGTGCCATTTATTTGTTTAATTTTGCTTTTGTTTATTATTTTGTACATATTTTGGTTAATATTTGTTTCTTTTATAGGTTAACTGAAACGGCCCGCTTATTAAAAAATGTTAAGAGTGCATTTAGACGTCCAAATCGGGCACCATTAGAAGTGGAAATGAGACGTAAGTGCAATAATATCTGTTTTATATTTTATGCATCTTAAACATAATATTTAAAGTTCACTTGCAATATTTGAGGTTGCAATCATATCTTTTTTTACTATATTTTACAATGATTTAAAGGAATTCAATGAAATTGCTTAATAATGGAAAAATATTGTATAACATAAATTTAGTAAATAGAATATTTCATTCTTCGGAATAATATTAATTGAATTTTGTAAAAAAAAAAAAAGAAATTCCTTTAATGTTTTCTATTTTACAAGTGCACGTAAGCTTAAGTGCGGTAATGTCATAAAACATTTTTTGCTTGAAGCCATATTTTATTTATTATTAAATTTGTACAGCAATTTTATTTTTCGCACTTATAATAATTATAATGGATACTATTTGCTCGTGTGTGGTCTTTCACATTACAATGTGAAATAATTAGACTTACTATAATAACAATTTAGACAAATTATTTATAAATAAGTTAATGTAGATTAATTAGATATATAAATTGATAAAAATGTCATAATTAATATACAATTGTCTGTGCTTCAATGTAACTTTACATTTTGACAAGTAATTTTAAAATAATATTTCCACAGAGTGCGAAAAACAGATTTGCTATATGAGTGTAATTTGATTAAGGTAATTTAAACTAAATACCAATTCTGTAGTGGGTGTATTGTAGCCTACTAATATAATAATTCAGCAAACCCTTATCCAGCACCTAAATTGAATAATTAAGCTTGCATGGCTACGGGCTGATTTGATTGAACGGCTAAATTTATAATGCTGGCAATTGCATGTAATTAATTTGTGTTCAAACTATGGCTTTTCGAATACCTTCGCTTTTAGAACTCTGCAGCTTTTTTTTTTTTGATAAATTCACCTTGAATTCCCTTGCAGCTTCCTTCAGGAGTTCGCCTCCATGTAAGTCGAATCTTGCTTTAAAAGATTGGTCTCCTCACTCTGAGACTTTTCATAGTTTTATTTTAAAAAAATAATAAATTATTATCACTGGCTTAAGTTTAATAATTTTTGGATTGTTTTTAATTAGTTACTAGTTATTTTTATTTTACATCAAGTTTTAGAAAAGCCTTTTGGTGTTTGTTGCCTTTATTATTTTCTTCACTTATTGCATGCTTCCGGTTTTAAATCAGTTTCTTCTTCAATTTAAAATTAACTTATTGTTTTATGTTTAATCAATTATTAATAAATTATTCTACATATATTTTTATTGTTGAAACTTTAAATTAATTATACATTCAAAATTATTGTTAATTTAAGAACGAACTTTTTAATTACATGTTAAAATTTAATTTACGTTAAAATCATTAATTTGTATAATTTAATTTTCTGACTTTATAAAATATGACATGAAAGTTTCATTTATTTTTGTCTATATAAGTAATTTATAATTTTAATATTCAAATTTAAATCATAATTTTTTTTATTTTACTTGGGATTTTTTTGTTGCATTAACAGATGGCTACGCATTCTCACAAGAAGAACACGGTGCCATGTCTCAGGTTTACCCAATATTCTTAATTGCTATTATTATTATTTATAAATAATTGATTTTAGACTGACGTTATTCGGGCATATGACAGCACCAAAAGCAAACCCAAAGGACTATAACAAGAAATAAAGACTGCTGCACAAAAATTAACGACACATTTCCAATCAATGTTTATCGAAAATCTAGATATGTTTATTTATTTTCTTTATATATGAAATAGTTTTAATAAGAATATCTAGTATTTTCGATTGGTGTATATCTTTTAAATATTAATGGTGTAATTAACGGTCGACATTTATTGTTTGTTGAAAATCATGTTAATATATACTTATACAACTGTACAGTATATTAATCGCATTTCATTGACCATTTTTGAAATCATTTTTAAATACGTATTCTTCATAATAACTATAAAAGGAATAATTTTTTTGAAAGGCTTGGGTGAAGTTTGTTTTTCAGATTGAGATAAATGAATTGCGGATATTCATGTTAGACTAATAATTTATTTTGGTAACTTTTGTATTGTGTTAATGTGAACCGATTTTAATATACAGTATAATATATTTGTTTTGTAATTTATTTCCTTAGTGGAATCCTGGTAGATTTCTAAATCACAGCGTTTAACTTCACTTGTAAAAATATCATTAGTAAAAAATTGCAGTATTTTGAGAAAAAAACTTTTAAGTATTCACTCTTTTAATAGTTTAGTGATGTTATACTGAAATCATACTTTAATATTGGTATAAAATTGTTTTAAACGCTCAGTTTTGTTTTTGCTACTGTTTTAGGTTATAGATATAATATTATTATGCAGAATTATTTAAGGTTCTATTCTTTTATATTGAATGAGTTTTTATATTGTTTAGCGGAAAGGTGAAATTTCATTTAGGCATATAATATTTGATAATTATAAAAACCTCTCAAATAGTAAACAATCTGACGCATTATTTTGACAAATTAATTTTATTATTTTACTTAAATTCGTTTCCAAAACAGTCTAATACTTCATTCAAAAATTAAGAATAATGAAAATAGTGTAAACCAAATAGATATCTAGCGTTGCCTTTTATTTAACACCAATATACAAATTAAGTTTGTGAAAATTTTATAACACGCCTTTTATTGCTCTTTATTTGCTCATTTTATTGTGATTTTTTATTTTATTGTCTGACTATAATGATTGAGCATAATATTTCTACTAAATACTAGAATCGTCACACCTGTTTTTGACAGAACTCAATTACTGTGTAATTTGATGATTTAAGATTGCTGTAAAATGTTCTTAATGTGTGTATATGTTTGTGTATACATGAAATTCATGATGTTTAAATTATATTATCTTGTTACAAATCAAGATTTGATGATACTTTTCAATTAAACAAGAAAATTAAGTTAATTATAGCAGAAAAAAATGTTTACAGCCCAAACATTTAAAAAAATTAAACATTTAAAAACATTCCAAATTGTGCAAGTATTCTTTATTTTTAATATAAAAGTCTAATAAATTTTGTTTTTCTACAGTGGTATAATTATTTATTCTACAATTCTACATCGACATAATTAAAAAAATAAATTCAACTGCAATTGGGCTCGACTATACTCTAGGCTTCTGTACATATGAACATACTCATATTGACTCCTTATTGTATTTTAAAATTGTGAAACAAATCTTTTAAATAAAACGTTTTTAAACCAATAAAATATCGCCACTTATCTGATGCGGTGTATTCGCAATTGTACAGGTACTACAGACTTGCACAA
>JAQGAY010001886.1:0-12395 GCA_034698085.1 Polydesmus angustus
AAAAAAAAAAAATTAAAAACATACAGTATTTCGGTAATACGTGTCACTTAGTAATGGAAATTTTAATGCTTTAATAAAATTTATTAATGCAATGTCAAACCAGGAAGTATTCTGTGTTGTACCAATACAGTTTATAATAAATTTAAAAAAATAATTACACCTGTAAATTGCGTAAATTCGATTTTTTTATGACAAATAATTTCAAATAATATAAAAATATAAAATTTAACCACGTGTTGATTTCTATAAAATTTTATCACGAGTTCGTACAAGTACTTGATGAGTTTTACTATTTTCGGTGATGAAATATCTTTTACACATAAAGATATGAAAAAAAAAAAAAGTTGCAAGTACTGTATAATAAGAGGGTTGGGAAAGAAGAAAAAATACTAATAAAAATTTTAATTGGCAATAAAACGGAGAATCGAAAGATCTTTGATCGACGTGGTAAGTTATAAAGTGTCATAAAAGTATAATCCATCAGTTATAAGCGGATACAAATAACAGCCGAGTCCAAACATAAATGCTACATGTAACTAATTCTGCGATTGCACGCCGTTCTTGAAAAGAAAGTCATGCGGTCATCTGCCGTCAATATTAATCTCCTTCCTCATCTTTCGCTAATAAATTAATGCCCGTACACGCGTATTAATGTTTCTTCAGTTCACGACCTTATACATTTGAAAACATGTCTCAAAAGCATCCAATTTCCAATTGAGATACAGTATAAATCGATTAGATCAGAAAGAAAGTAATAAAAAACCGCCAATCATACATCAAATTTCGTCTAATGTTTGTAAAGACAAACGTAATTAAATAGTAAAATGAATGACAGGAGTAATCCAGTCGTTTTGGTTATTTATATCGATAACTTTGAGACGCCAGATAACACATTAAAAATCAAGGATACTACTTTTTATTTTTTTATTTTTATATTATCTTTTAAATGTTTATCGAATTAATTTCTCGTGAAAGCATACAAATTTATCGCCTGTGAAAAACAAATTTTTAATAATAAATACGCTGCGAAACTGACGTTAATTAACTATTTGAAGTTTACAACCCGAGTTATTCCGAAACGTTTTCTCAAGACAACATTTTTAAATAAATAAGAATTAATCAGTCGAACCTCCTTCTCGCTTTCCTTATATTATATATCACAAATAACCGTGGCAACCGACGTGCCCTCAAATTTAATATTTAAACAACAAAAACACTGACACGCAATTAGCGGTGAGTAAATGCATCACGCCATCCTAAGAAAATATAAATAAAATATCTCGCGTAAAATCTAATAACCATATAAGTTATTATGATGTAAATAAATAAATTTGAAAATGGAAAGTACAAAGAGGAAAGATTTTAACAGCCGAGTTATTTCAAATGACTATTACATAATGCGAATTTCAGGATTTTTATAGATAGGGTTAGGAATATATCAATGCCACGTTTGATATACCGGTATATAAAAAAAATGTCTATTTTTTTTTTTCGTAGGGATATTTCGAATGAAAGTGGTTGATAGGTGCGGGGCTGTGATTGTTCCATGTGTTAAGTATTTGGTGAATTGACAATAGTCCCATGTAGGAATACAAAAAAGCGCTTGTTTTCTCTCCAGACCTCGATGTTGAGTTATCAAGGTATCGGACATCTGATCGATGATGGGATGGATGATATTTAAAACCATCATTCTCGTTGCGCACCATATGCGAAAGTAGAATTGGGAGGTATAGCCTACTGTATAGGAACCGCGATATGTGGAATAATAGAGTGTGTGGCGGTCCGCCCTTCTCATATGTGGATCCCTATACCAAAACCTAATTTCAATTCTTTTTACAATTTTTTTTTTTTTTTTATTCTTTTGCACGCGGATGTATAGATGATATACAAAACACACACCACACTGAGAGGTTGTGTTCTCAGGTGAACCAAAAGTGTGAACCGACATTCTTCCTATCTTTTCAATTTACTTTTTTGGGGACTGACACTTCAAAAAAGAACAAGGCTGGTGCCGCTCGCTTCATTTGGCTGGAGCTAGAGAGAGATTGGGAGATTGCAATACAGTAAACCACATCAAACGACACATGCACATGTATACAAATCATCTGCATTATATCAAATTCAAACGCATGGAATCGACGTTGATCACGAAATTACCCCTGAGTTTATTTTAAACAACGTTTTTACTTGTAATTTTTTTAATAAACTGGTGAAAATTTAATCAAGTTTTTTTTTTCTTTTTTTTAAAAAAAAAAAAAAGTTTATTATAATTCTAACAAGTGTGTCCCGCGCGTCAGCTGAATGCAAAAATACAGTAATTTAAATCTCTATAGAAAATAATGCCGGCAGCCGTGAGTATACAAAACTTAATAATTTCTCGCTAAAATTCTACCGGCCGTTCAAGAAAGTTCAAATTACAAATAAAAAAAAATTGAAAGTTTTGCACGCACGAAAAGCGCACGTATATTTGCATGTTTTAAAATAATTTCGCATTAAATCACAGTATTTGCTAGCAATACAGATGAATTTGGCCTGCCCTTTTCTCTCGGTGAATTTTGTTTATTAGAAAGAGGTGAAGAAAAGGCCAGGTCAAGTAAAAATTCTTTCGGCCTAACAATAAATAGCCTAGTAGGTGCCGAAATTTTCGGATGGCGTACACGTGTTGAAATTATCATCAATAACATACAAATGAATGCATTAGTGAGAGAAAGAAGAAACCCCTTCGGTGAAAATCAATGAAGCTTGGGTAGAGTAGTAAAGTAGCTCGAATATGATCGAGCCATACGCAGCTTTTCTCTCCGACTCAACGCATGTTTAGGAGCTCTCATACTGGGCTCAGCTCTCGTGCTGACCCCTGCCGAGATTCTAACTGCCCTTATTCGACTTTCAACAAACGGTTTTCTACTTACAACCGCACATTATCCTACATCATCGATGTACGTGCACACGGACCGCGCCGGCTCTCTGGTGCAGACGCGTACAGACTCAGCTTGACAGGCAATCAATGCCAAACTGAAATGTTTATTGAACATCTGGCCAATAGCAAAAATGACAAGGCGGCAAACAATACAAAGCTCGGCAGAAAACATAAACTCCGAGTTAATACATTTGTTAAAGTTGTTCATGTCAACACTCGGTTTTGTATCCGTCAGCTCCAAATATTACCAATAGATAATAGAATCGGCGAATAACAAAATTGGAGTTTCAGAAATATTTTTGAAAACTAAACTACGAATTTTCCAAAGAAATTATTTCGAAATATTTAAAAATAAATACATATACACAGTACTTTATACGTGAATAGCTCGGCAATTTTTCATGTACAGTATTACATTTTTTTAAAAAAAAAAAAAAAACAACTATTTTTAAGTAGAAAAATTAAGGCAAAAAGTTTTTTTTTTAGCAATCAAATATTAAATACCGGTACATATTAAAGTTAACAGCTTAAAAGTTAAAACTAAAGTAACTACAGTAAAGTATTATTAAACAAACCGGAAAAGCATCATTTTTTTACTTAAAATATTTCTATGAATTTTAGTTTACAAAATGAAAAACACACCTAAATTCTTCGCATGACCTTTGTAAATACCTAATAATGTACGCCTCTGCAATATTAAAATCCGATGCATATTATCATCAATTACCTTCTCACGCCGTCGAAATTTATTTCAAACTTTTTTTTATTTATATTTTTATCACTGTTGTATGAATGTATAGTAATTTTATTTCCAATTTAAATCGTCTTCTTCCTATACATTTTCTTAGCACGTATCAGTCGATTCGTAGAAAATGTCGTTTTTAATGAATTCGATAGATATTTCATGTTGAGTACCGCCAACCGGATGCTGCAACATCATCACAAGCGTATAATTAATTATTATTGCTTACGTTCTCTTACATTATATTAGACTTTTAAACGGTACGTGTGAAAACTTCAAATTACGCGTGTTTCCCCCTCAAAAAAATATACGGATATATTTTACATTCAGATTAAAAATATAAAATACAAATTCTGCTAATTTTGGCACGTTTCAATCTTTACACAAAAAATATTTGAACAGTACTCAAATATTGCTCGCGTGCAGTCCTAAGTAAGGTCAAAATCATAAGAACATAAAATAATGTTAATAACAATGTTATTATTTTGACCCCAATTATAATATCTTTTATCAACGCAATCGTTTAAACTTTAACGAACTAAAATTAAATATTTATCTAAAACCCGAGACGGATAATGCAGTTCAGGAACAAACTTAATCACCCGGAAAAATACAATGAAATAAAATATATTCGTTAAACTGAACGTAAAAACACGCGAATTTTCGAATTAATAAGATACCGGTATTAAAAATCCATAATATTTACCATTTTAATCAATTGCAGCGCTCGTAAAAATTAATCATAATGGATATAAGCAAATCCAATTAAGACTTATATTTCGAATCACACTAATTGAAAACGAGAAATATAGTTCCTAATGGTCATTAAATACGTTTTCTCCAAATAAAAACGTCCCTAATGATGACAGCCAAATCCTTTCAATCACCTAAAAACAAAAGTTCACTCAAATTGGACTGCAATGACAATAAAATCAAAATTATCTGCCGCAATCAAAAAGAAAATGCCATTGACAGCATTAGGCGTTGTTTGACCCGAAATAAATTTCCTCTCCTACCTTACTAAATAAAAGAAAAGGCTTTTAATGTCGAACAATGAGACACGGAGTTAAATACAGTAGCCCCCCCATTCAAGCATTTTGAGTAGTATACATGGCCATCAAGCGTTAAAGCCTCTTGACAGCTTTTTTTCTTAAAACTAAAAACGGGCCTTTTTTTATTGTGCCGCACTCATAACTCACGAGATTAAACCTAAACGTTATATGGGACCTTCAATTGATCCGCTCAGAGACCCAAGAGGTAAGGTAAAATACACCTTAAACATGAATGACGCCTGCCGAACGTGTTAAGACGGTGGTAGAAAGGGTCATCGAAGCTTCTTCAAAAATTGAGGATTACCAATTTTCCAGTTAAGAGCGATGGGATAAACTTTTTATACGGTCATTGTCCAACAGCAGTGTTTTGTGTTCGGGGGGGATATAAAGTAGCGGACAATAGACGCGAAATGATTGCGTAAAATCTCATTTTATTAAGGCCCTTCCCCCTTCATTATTCGGCGGACGGCTACATCTAAAGACGAGATTGAGTTTGGGAAATTAAACATACGACGTCGTGTGGGCAGGTACAGTTACTGTAGAGCTCGTCTCATCCATCGTCCGACACTAATAAAAAAGTCAACATAGAAACGAGGAGAGTGAACTTGCCAGGGTTGTAAACAAATCGGTAAACCTCTCTCTTTTGTACAATAATAAACCTTAGCTATACCTAATTTACTATATTTTCGGGGTAAATACCGTAAATTACACCCGAATTGTATACACAGTTGAATGGGACGGCTGGAAGGATAAATGCACTTGACAAGTAGTTGCGATACCTTCGGTAATTAGCCCCCCAAAATTTAAAACGTCTCTTCCTATTATCCCCCCCTAAAAATTCTTTTAAAAACATCTCCCCGACATCAATAGCAGCCGCTCGCTTTTTATTTCAAAAAGTTTATATTTTCAAACCACTCCACCTTTGACAGCCAGTTTTTTTTATTATTTTTATTTGATGACTTGATCGAAGCCCTAAGCCTTTTATAGGTCCTTCCAATATAACGTACGCTGCCGCGCGGCCACATCAACATCAATTGTGCGAGGCAGTTCGAGGCCTGGAGAAACTACTGCGGTGTGTCAAGCTTATACTTATTTTTTTTGGAATAAAAATATGTACGAATATGCATCTAATGCAGTCATATATCAGTTTAACGTTTACGAAGTTTAATACTTTTAGTTTAGCAATATTTACTTGACAGATTTTTCAGATTTGTCGTTTCCAATACTGTACGCTCAATATTTTAGCTGTATAAGCTTATTTTTAACTGCAAAATTATACATAAATCAAAATATATTTTTTTAAAAAATGTTTGTCGTTGTACTAGTAATTTAAAAATACATGTAGGCTACAGTAATGTCATTGCGGTATTTAATTAACTTTAAAAAAAGAGTAAATTAATAATTCATTAAATTATTATAAGCCTATCGTGGAAATAGTACCGCTAGTTAACAGAAATAAAAGTGAAAAAAATTTATTCCAATTCTAATTTATTAAAATTACGAGCACTGTAAAAAATAATATAAAATACAGTAAGTTAATTGTTACGCCCATAAAATTGATAGAATTTAATGCGATCTAATGCAAATGATGTTTACAAAATAATGACTTTTTTTGTATATACGTGTACAGAACTGTATACTTTTTGAATCAGCAACAAATGATTTATTTTTATGGTAGCATACTATTTTTTTCGGAATAAGTCATCAGCAAATAAAATAATTTTTTATAATAAAAAATAATATTTACCAGGTAAAACCCCCGTTCGTTATTCACTATCCATTAACATACGCATCGAGCTGAAAAAAAACTGTCGTTAATCATAGTGCATGCACGAAAGCGGAATTTCCCCATCACCAATGTTGTTATCAATAATATTGTTTTAGTAGAATGAGCATTACGCTTTTTTTTAGAATCGCACATTTCATCAAAACTAGCTAATATTGAATTTCTTTTTAATATTTTGACAACAGGGTGGTCGTGCCTTTACAAAAACAAAAAAAAATCTAATAATAAATATATCTGGAGTTCACGAGGAGTCAAACTCGTTCAAAACGTTACAGTTCCAAGTACAAAAGCTGCCGCTATAATAATATTGCAATTCATTACCTTCTGTTATAACGTCGTTACTCCGAAATAAAAACAAAAACATGCAGTGCACTATGCAGATGGCAGTATACAGGCATATAAAACCGAGTTTGATTACATACTACAAAGAGTGATTCACGGACATAAGTCTTGTTTATTGGTGCAATATTCGGCCATTGCAGTCTAATACATGCACTCGTTTTAAATTTAATTATTACCGCAAGAAATGTATTTTTTTACCAACATTTTCCCTTTGATTTTTAAATAAATTATTACCTTCAATTATTCTTAACCAAGTTCCAATCAAATTTAGTATAATATTGTATCACTACCGTTTACAAATCATAAACTTTTAACGATTCAATTTATTATTTTAATACTGCGTTAATAATTTATATTTAAATATTCTAAAGTAAAAAGTATTTTGTTTCAAATACAGTATTTAGTCATAAGCGTATAATTTAATATTATGCTTTTATAATAATATATTGCACCGTGAGATTCCGAACGTACTGTATAAAAGTCATGCGCATTAATTTGATTCACTCAGATATTAAAATAAAAGTATAACTAGTAGTTATAAATTTAAAATAATTTCAACATTTTTTTCCCCCTATATATTTTTAAGAAAAAAAAATTTCCTTTACGCATGTGCCGTGTATTTACAACGGCGGCATTTACCAAAAGAGTTGAACTGCAGTTTGAAATTTATAAGGTCATAAAAAGCAACATTAGTTGTACAGTACATTGGTAACTGAAGTCACATTAAGCCAGGAGCACGATCAGTGTCACGAAAACGTTAATTAGCAAACTACATCGACGTTATGGCTTTGAATATTAATAATCTTTTACTTTGGCAATAAATTAATCAAACTTGTGCATGCATCTACAGCTGTATCATATATCTCTACTTTGACCAAGAATAGTGCATTTAAAAAAGCATCAGTCATTTATATATATATATTTTTTATTATGATTATTATTTCGGAGATAAGAGCCATTTGTGTAGGAACAGCTGCCAATCTTATCGTCTCCCTCGATTTGGTAAAAAGCAAAAGCTTGTAGAACAACAGTAATTGCAACCATCATAATACCGGCGCTAGTTATAAACTTTATTTGTTTATTAGTACATGTCACGGAATCGTATTCACCAAGGTTGAATTGTACAAAAAAGTATACGGAATTATTTTGCGTTTTGAATTATGTACAGGTGAAAATAAAGCAATCGGAATTATTTTGCGTGGTAAATTAAACAACTTTGTATTAATATAAGTAGGCAAAAAGTGGCGCTACTCTTGTTTTTAAGCTTCTAGTCTAGTATTTTTTCAATAATATATCCAAATTAATTACCAAAATTAATAAATTGTGTCGTTATCTTTCAAAGTTGGTAGGTGAGGCTGATTAAGTCAATGAGAAAAGGTTAGTTGTAAGGTTATTTTTAACGAGGTAATTAAATTTAGCCATTTTTGAATGCAAATGATCAAAAAGGAAAATTTTGATTTATTTGTAAATTTTTACTCAAAGAATTTACAAATGAGGTTTATTTGTTTCCATTGTAAAACCATTTTGTTTATTAAACCAGTGCGTTCTTTTCGAGAAGTTCAAAACGATTATTTTCCCCTGAAAGTATCTGTATAAATCACCAGTAAATCAGCTGCAACCTCGAAAATAACGAGCTTCCAAATTAATAAATTAAACCACTCGTGCAGACAAATATTTTTACATGGCAATTTCGATAAAAAATAAATGACTGCAATAAATTTTGGTGACAACAACGATTATTTTTTTCCTCCCTTCTTAAACTGCGATCTTATTAATTTTATGTTAATTTGTGATTTGTGTCACCTTGGTTTTCTATCAGCGAATCAACGTGTTTTTTTTTTCTTTCTCTCTCTCTTCCTTAACGAAATAAAAAAAAAGACAACAGCTAAATAAAACAAAGATTGGGGCGATAAATTAAAATCCCCGGTAATTATTTTGTTCATAGTTGAGCAATAATAGTCAACCAAACAATAAATTAGAACGTTTTCAAATCTGCCTTGGCATAACATTATAAAGTTCGGGTGGCGAGATACGAGTTGCGTTTTCAATGGCTGTCCAGATTAACCCCGCTTCTTTTGAAGTGACCGATTTCTTTGCTTTCAGATTGATTAAAAGAGCACTCTCATCACAATCACGTCGTCCTCTTAACTCCGTACCGGAACGGTATTCAAGTGTAGCTAAAGAACCGATGGGACCCGCATTATGATCACAAGAGCAAACAAGCTTTGAAAAAAAAAGTAAAGTAAAAAAAAAAAAAAAAAAAAAAAAGATAGATTGTCGTCGGCTTTGACTTTCTTCTTCTTCGTCTTAAGTCAATTGTTTTAAATCAAAGACTTCTGATTAAACTTTTTTTTTTTTCTTCTCTGAAGTTCAAGGGGTAAATAGATGCTGCTGCCCATATAAACAAAGGGAAATTACCTTGAAAGACAATTCAAGATCGTACGTCTTGCTACAGGCTGCCACTTTTTTCCCCTGCTCTTTTTACTAGTTGATTTAAAAAATAATAATAATAATAATAAAGGCGGGTTTCATTTTCTTTCAAGTGTCTATATACGAGGGACACGCTGCATGCTACCTATTCTATTTAATCTCACATAAACGTATTTGCAAATGAGTTGGTCCTTTCCATTGTGCGTTTAAATGCTGTCCCACTTGACTGTTTAAACTTAATGACTGTGACGATGTAAAAATTAAATGGTTTTTCCTGGTAAGCGTAAAAAATAAGGCGCTCGAATAAAAGAAAGAAAGAATGAAGAAAAAAAAAATCGCATTAAAAAAATAAATTGGTGTTGAAATTTTAGAAAAACTTTTTTCTTTATCCCCGAAAAAGTTATAAATTACTCGCTCTTAGCTAACAAATAAACATCAACATTCATTACCAGTAATAAGTTTTTTTTTATTCTAAAAAAACTACTTATACTTTTTTTATGTAACACTGTTTATACAGAAGAAGAGGAAAAAAAAGCGTCGACAATTATTGCAGAAAATTACTTTTTTTTAAATTGTCAGTATCTATTAAATATTCATAGCAGTGTAGGAAAGCGTGCGAGTTCATCAAAAACTGTTGTAAATTAATTAAATAGCGTCTCGCTTGATAAGGCGGGAAAAAATGTGAAAGCTGTTGTTGAATTTGCAATGACAATCGAGAATGACGTTGGAGTTGAGCAAAAAGAATGGTGTTGGACCACCAAGGAACACGTCTATCTTGATGGGCGTTTGACACGATTTGGATGTTAACTTACCGACTCCAAATGGTGACCCCCTACCGAAAACGAAAAGTCATGAGTTGTTAAAATATGTCCAAAATTTAATTGCCTGCTTTGCAATAATAACTCAGCCTTTTTTACTATTTATTTTTCTTTTCTTTTTTTTAACCCCTATTTTATATTGTCGTAATAATTATATTAACCGTTTATTTATTTTGCTTATTATTATTTTTTTTTTAAAACCCCGTTAATGATTATTATTATTATAATAATACTGCAATAAGAAAGCAGCATTTCTTTTGTTTTCCCGAATTATAATTATGAATTATTGGATTCTAACATAACAGCCGGATGATAGTAACTTAATAATAATTATAATGCAGTACTAAACGCAAAAAAGAAAGATAAATGATAACGCAAAAGAATAACTAATTTTTAAAATACCAATAAAGTGCATTTTTCTAATTTTTTTTAGGCTACTGCTGTATTTATAATATTGTGAGGGTATCCTGGCCAAAGTTTGAACTAAATTAGAATAACAGTAGAGTAGTAGTTTATTACAGTACTACAATCTAAAAATCTAAAAAAATATCAAGCAATAAAAAGTAAATACAGTAAAACCTGTTTAAGGCGGAATCGTGCGCTACTTAGCTACAGTACTGTACAGTGTATTTGTTTCGTCTTTAACACTTTTCCGCTTTATCGAGGGAATAAATAAAGAAATAACGCACGTGTGAGTCAGCTGAAAATTTAGTACATGTATATTGTAGTATTCCTCCAATACAGTGCTTCTTTTATCTGGCTCACCCTGTTAACACTTAAAAAAGTAAGCCACAAAACTATTGAAATTAACCCGATACTTTATTTTGCAAATTTACTAAAAATACTATTGTACAGTAATAAATTTTAAGTGGTTGAAATCACTCGCATTGGGCTCCTGTTTGGCTGTGTCGAAAATAAAAAATAAAAAAAAACATTTAGAAAAAAGATAAAGTTAAAAATTTGCTGCGTTGACCAACCATTTTTCATTCATTAACACGAGTCTCCTAATTAACTTTTAAAACATTTACAAACGTTTCTCAAAATCTTTACACTTGCAGCAATAATTATTGAGTGGACTCTCCCTCCCCTTACAAGTACAAGGGCATTACAATAATTAGCAGATACAGAAGGTAATTAAAAACAATACGGTACAGTGACTACGATTGCATTCATCTTCCCCTTTTTACTTTCCCTAAACTTTACTAAACAATGTGGCTTTTGTTCACTTTACATTTCGTTGTTAGACAGTTTTTTCACACTTTTTGTTTGTTCATTCAGGTTTCCGTGTTAAGCAGGTTTTACAGTATTTTTATCAAAAAATAAATAAATACTGTAAATAAAAAAAATGCGAGCATAATGCTGCAACTTTAACTACCTATACGAGACGATACAATCAATTTTCGGTGGAGCCCTGCGTTAATTACTACGTTAATAATTCAAAAAATGCGATGAGAGAAATTCAATCAGTTATGATTAGATTTGAGCCGCGTCTAGTCGTTCTATCTCGCGCTTGGCATAACCTGGTCACAATTGCGTTCGTTGCGTCTACCTGCATTTACTTTTATTTGGTTGTGGCGAACAATTTCATCGTGACGTTAATAGCTGACGGAAAAGTGATCTTTACGAGACAATTACTATCATAAAACACGTCAAAAAAAGGCGCCGACGAGTATACACCTTTAACCGAGCTGTAATTCTTTTTTCTTTTCTTTTTTGTTTTTTCGTTACCCCGCACCTTTTCTCCTGTACATTTAACTCGCGTTTCAGGTAAGTGCATTTGCTTTTGTTTGAAAGACACTGCTGATTTCAGTGTTGTGAACGTTGTTTGCACCCAAACCACTTATTAGACTAAAATGGTTATCAAATTGCCTTCACCTTAATTATATCGTTTGACTGCGAAGAGTTTTTTTTTTTAGCGAGAAGAGTTGAATTTGACAAGACGATGATCGAAGTAACGATGGCCAGTGACCGAGAGGCGAACCAAGGCTGCGCCATGGACTAGGCTCATGGCGCCAACGTGCAGGTAATTCGCATGTGCTTCTCATTCCAACTGCATCTCATTGCTATTGGACCAATACACCTTTAACTAGAGTATTTTTTTATCGAATGCTAAACGAAATTTACTTCAAGTTCCAGTGGCTAATTGTTAGAAGACTACGAACGAATTTCCTTTTTGCGCAATTAATAGGTTATTAATTGAAATTGATTTTTAAAAAAATAACTTTCGTTTTAATTCGTTGAAATTACAATATATAATTTATAAATAATAATTATAATATTGAAAAATCCCATATTTTAACTGTCGAAT
>JAQGAY010001887.1:0-12388 GCA_034698085.1 Polydesmus angustus
ATTCTTTAATTTTACAGCTTCTGGACTTGTTCTACGCCAAGTTGTCAATGACCAATTATGCAGAGAAGAATTGCCGTTTGAAAGCTAAGGCATCTTCTCATTTTATCGAAAATATAATTCCGTTCATAGTTCGATTTCATTCGCAATCTGAGCGCGCGAAGGCTCAGGAAGGTAAGAATTAGTCTATATCGGCTTAACCGAACGCTTTCATTAGTTACGCCAATTATTATTTTTTTTTCAGCTTCTTCGAACCGATTGTTGGCAGGCATATGGAAATCATCGGGGGTCGTGAGGAATTTATATGGATCGGGAAGGAATATATATGGATCATCTCCATCTCACACTCCACTTGAGGAGAAGAAAATAGAGTCGGAAACAGAAGAAGACGAGGATGAAGACGATGAATCAGAGGGAGAAGATAATAATCTTTTGAATCCAGTACAAGTTTGGGATTCAGAAGACACTGATGGTGATGACATACCGAATCATGAGTATTACGAAAGACGGCTGAGAAAAAAATTAAATTTAGATTAGGAATAACCACATGAATAATTAAAATAATTCAAGCAGAATGCTCAGTAATAATTATTCCCAGTTGGGTTTAATAACTAAAGCAAATTTTTTTCGACCATAAAACGCATTCTTGATTTGTTCCAAAGACTTCTCTACTTGTTCCAAAATGTTTTCCGATATAATTGTGGTTATAATATGTAAGCTTATGAAAAGTTTCTCCCCACATAATATTCGCTTCACACGAGGTCAAAATATAACCAACAAATTAATGTGCGGCTTAAGCGTTCGACCATGAAACTGCAATTAAATTGTACAATTGTTTCAAACTGCAATTGTAGAGGTTGTACAGTTCACATTAATAATATGCCTGTGTTTTTGTTTCGTTATAAATAAAATGTTTTGAGATACTGATAAATTAATAATAATTTTGTGTTTTAAATAAATTTTTTGCCCTATTCAAAAATCAACAGTTTTTACCGATTTTATCTAGTAAAACTTTGTAAAATATTTATTGAATTTCTCTACCAACTCCTACGACACAAAATTTATAAATATAGAAACATTTTAAATCCAAAGAAGTAATATAAATTGTATTACATTTCCTCGCGTTTTAATATTATACTAAAAAACTTAAAGAAATTAGCGTGCAGGGTATTTACTTTTTTTATTAGGAGGAAAATTATTATACATGTAGTAAAAAAAAAAAAAGAATTGGTCGCTCATCTTTTTTCTATCTAATTTTCTACGTCGAAAGGTCAAAAGCGCTGTAAAAATCTTCGCCTCTGAAACAAACGCAAAAAATTGAACACGCTTCGAAATAATTATTATTGGTGACAGAATCGAAGATTGATGCTACAGATGACTTAACAAGTGGAATTATAATATTAATCTACTGTATTTGATAAGTTCCAGACCATCTTTTGACTCGAGCAATTACTTTTGGTGAGAAATAGGAAAAACAATGCCTGCGAATAAAGGATCGAGGAAAAGGTAAGTTAATTAACAATTATTGATTAGCATAATGAGAGGTGTAAACCAGTGTTGTCTGAACAGAATAAAGGTGGAGCGTGACATTGTTGTGCCGGTGAAAAAGAGAAACAGTTGTAGAAAGAGTAACTTCAAGCTATTTCACCTCCCTACCAATCTAATGGGCCACGTGTTGTCTTTCTTGAGTTTCAAAGAGATCGCGAAATGTAGAGAGGTAGGCTAACTGTTAACACAATAAACATTTTGACATGAAATTACTGTAATCGGCAGATACAGTTTCAGCAGGGAATATTTAAAACACCGAATACAACAATTCAATGTTTAAAAAAAAGTATTTAAAGTTTTTCCATGTTGATGTGTAATTTTGTTATTTTTTAACGACAGGTGTGTAGATGGTTTAATGAATGTGGGAAGCAATTGCTGAATAAGGAAGCTCAAAGAATTTTCATGCTGACCGTACCTTATGGAGAACGAGAACTGTTCCGCCTTCCAAAAGGAACCGATCCAACAATTTTAAAATACAATCTTAAGGGGAAAATAATGGAATCTATCGGCTGTCTCTATTACAATGTGTATCAAGAGTGCATCGCTGACAACAGCAGCTGCTTCGTAGCCGGAGAAGTACAACGCTTTCCTTCACAAATAATTATAATGTTCGATTTGCTTACTAATTGTGCAGGTGTTGGATTTGGCCAAGTCGATGATATATTTGAACGACACAAGTGCCAACGCATATTACCACGCGCAATTGACGGGGCTAAGGCCGATGGAACGGAAAGCCAGTTATCATTTCGAAAACGTAGTGATTCCGTTGATTGAAGCCAGGAAAATTCGTCTTTCAGTTTCAATTGTTGCAGGTTATTTAATGTCTATGAATAGGTACAGTAAACTCCCGATTAATTTTCCGCCAGCTTTTTTTTCCCCGCGTACACGTACTTCTAACTTCTATGGACATAAAACTATCGTTTATTAAGTCAGAATTGCACGTGTAAGCCCTCCATACCAATTATTATTATTTAATAGCATTTTTATGTCTATTTGTGTCTTATTTCCGGTCGTTTTTGAATTTAAATCCGTAAATTTCATATTCCGCGACTGTCGTGCCACTCATTATCGCCGATAATCGGGAGGTTACAATCATGTACTTCGAGTCGATGTACTTCAATAAGTTTACCGCAGCTGCTAATTTTTTTTTTTTAATTTTTTTTCGACCTTTCAAGCCGGAAAAGAAATGGCTACAGAAAACAAAAGTGGTCCAGATGTAGAACGTGAAGAGGAGGAAGAAAAAAGTGATGCAAATGATGAAAGCGACCGAGGATCGGATGAAAGCGACCGAGGATCGGATGAAAGCGACCGAGGATCGGATGAAAGCGACCGAGGATCAGATGAAAGCGACCGAGGATCAGATGAAAGCGACCGAGACGAAACTGACCGAGAAAAAGAAGAAAGTGACCGAGAAAAAGATAAAAGTGACCGAGAAAAAGATGAAAGTGACCGAGAAAAAGATGAAAGTGACCGAGCAGCAAATGAAAGCGACCGAGGAGAAGTTGAGAAAACAATTGTTTCTGAAAGACTGGGTGAAGAAAAAAAACCAAATACATTTTTGAAAACACGGATTGTTCGTCTTGAGAAACGAAATAGTCGACGGGATAAGCGAAATGTTCGAATGCAAAACAAAAATTTTCGACTGGAAAAGCGAGTTGTTCGATTGAAAAAACGAATTTTAAGATTGGAAAAACGAGTTGCTCGATTGGAGAAATGAAATTATTATCGACTGAAAAACGAAATGTTACATAATCAGGTTGTTTTTACAAGTAGTAAATTTTTTGTTCGCCATCAAACCATCATTACCATTCTGTTGTTAGAAATAAATTTTTGAGAGAAGTGGTCAAATCAGTTATGCGTGATCAATAATTGCCAATGCATTGGTTGCATAGAAAAATAATTATAAATAATTTCTTTAATTTCATAAAATATCATGGATTCGAATGTTTGCAACAAAATTCCGTGAACGTATGATTACGAGTTGTGTCGTTTTTCTTTTTTTAAACTCGTATAATCTTAAGCAAAGTGTTGAATTCGGAAGCGTACTTTGGATACGGTAATAAAAGTGTCGGAAGTCGAAATTTTGTGAAATGGTTTTTTTTTTTCGTTTTTAAATTAAACGTTAAAATTACTACCCGCTCAATAAATTATTATGTACAGTGTACTTCACCATGAAATAAATTCTTTGAGGAATTAACCTGCAGTGTTTCAACGAGATTGTAATTTAGTAATTGCAAAAAAAAAAAAATCTCGTCAAATATTACTATTAAAAATTTGCGCCGCAAAAAAACGAAATAAGAAACTTAGATTTAAAAATATTTAGACTTAATTATTATAATTACCGTAATCTACTTACTACTTTACCCATTTAAATTAGCTGAAAAGTTGAGATCAGCTTCAGCTGACTGCGTAGCCTGTCAGTACTTTGACATGAAGGAGGCGTGAGCGTCGCCGTGCTGCCAATCCGAAATTTTTATTTTCTGTTTTAATTTTATAAAATTTGGCTCATTAATTTATTAATGAGCTTAAAATAATAATAATGTAAAAAATATTTATTTAGTTTTTGGTATTTATTTTAAGGGCTATTAATTTTTAAGGTAAATACAGTATTTAGCATAATTGACGCTTAGCTTTCCCCTGTTAACGTTGTGTAATCCCCATAGGTTAGGTACGTAGGCGGCTGTCGGTTGTGCGTTCCGTGCTTAATCGCGTGTTATCGGTTTTTAATTAAGTTTTGTGTGCAATTTTATCAACGGTTGTCGTTTTTAATATTATTACGAGTCTGTAATAATTATTAGTGCATTCGAAATTGCGGGTGAACATGACCAAATTTAACGCAGGTAATTATAATTTGAGACTAAATTTTTTTAAATTTTTTAGAACTTGCGTCAACAAAACTTGTGTTATTCTCACGTCGCTGACGTCACCCGGCTGTTCACGTCAATCTTTATAACGCTTGTTGTGCGACTTGCGAATAGCTAAAATCAATGTTCAGTACTAAAATTATGATATCGACAGCGTTTATTGAGATGATTTGATTATTTTACGATTGATTAAAAGTTGACGAAGATTTCTTGAATAATTGAACTACATGTTAATTTTACAAAACTAAATGATGAATGATCAAATTACATGTAGCATATATAGGCCTAACTAATAATGCTGCAATACGCGCAACAGGTAGAAACAAAGCCTAATAGTCATGCTCGGAATTATGTAACCCCCATCACAATGTTATGTGAACTTGATCCTTGATCAAGTTTGTTTATCAATAATAATTTTTAATTTAACATGCAATGCATTTTTCAACTACAGTATTTAAAAATTTGTTTCAGAGATTATATTTGATCCGTTTAAATGATGCGATTAATATTTTTTATCACTTGTTTATTATTTTACGTTATTTGTTCCAAATATTTAATGATCCATTCAAAGCGATTTTACTTGGCTTAATATTTTTTTGATTTATTGTATTTTTTTTTTGCTTTTTGCCGCTTATAAAAGTAATTGTTTTTGATCCATTCAGTATTTTAAATGTTTGGCTCAGCATGTTTTCACTAGAAGGAATAGTGTGAAAAGAAAGTTAACATGAAAATGATTCGTTCAATTGACCCATTCTATTTACTGGTATTTTCTAGCAATAAGAGGTTGACAGAAGTGGTGAGGAAAGAGGTGGAGGCGAGTGGGCAGTTATGTACATGGAAGGAGAGCGCGGAAAATGAGTTTGCTGACCAAGTGCAAGACTCAGTGACCATATTCTGATCACCATAAGTGACATTCAATGGACCTCTTTACAAGGTAAGATACACATTTTTTAAAATTATTTTATACCAGTATTTGTTATCTATTGTCTCAAATTTAATTCCATCTTGCTTAAGTAAAAGATTATAAAAGTGAGATGCTAATTTTTTTTACTTGGGAAACCTTAATGCAATAAAAAATTTGTGTACTTTCTGGCTTTGTCCATTTCTAAAAAATTTTCATTCACTAAAAATTCTTAGTTACCGTATAATCTTTAAAAACTTCTTGAAAGGTTAAAATTATTCTTATACATAATTATGGCTCAGTATTATCCACAAATTTGCAGAGTCTATACCTGCCTTTTAAATAAATATTAACCGTTATTAATGGGATTAATAATTTGGTACTCATTATAAAAATATTATAAATTAATAATTTATTTATTAAAATTTAAATTGTTTTTTTTTTTACAAATACAGAAAATATAACATGCCACATTTATGAAAATTAAGTAGCTTAAAGTTGCATTTCTTATTTTATGTGCATTTTAGAGGTTGTTGAACTAAATGTTGTAATGTATTTTTTATATTTCTTTGAGTGTTTAGGATGAGTTGAAAATTGTTAATAAAATTTATTTAAAAAAAGTTGATTATATACTGTGAGTTTTATTTCTGAAGTGAATTTACTGTGTAAACTCTGATCTAAACATAGTGCTGTTCAAATTGAGTATGTGTATTTTGTTGGTTTATCATTATTTTTTTTATTGAAATTTGTCACCAAAGTAATGGCTATGGTGACTGAAATTGAAATCTTTAAAACTTTTACCTTAAGTTGACACAAGTGACTAAGAAGTTAATTTATATTACAAACCTAAATTTATGAATTTATCTTGTTCCTTTTCCATTATAAGAAATTGTGGTACAGATTACCTATTAATAGCCTACACACCACCTACTTTTCTTAATCTTGAGAGCATCACTCTTACTTGAGGTGCATCCTATAAAACATAGATCAAAGTTATGGCTGTGGTGATTAAAATTGAACTCTCTAAAACTCTTTTACTTTAAATTGACACAAGCCTAACAGTACTTTCTTAACATCTTAATTTTTTTACATTAGAAGTGACTAAGAATTTAATTTATATTACAAACTTAAATTTATGAATTTACTTGGTTCCTTTTCCATTCAAAGATAAGTTCTTCTTTCTTTTACGTTAGAAGTAACTCAGAATTTAACTTATATTATGAACTTAAATTTATGAATTTACCTTGTACCTTTTCCATTATAAGAAATTGTGTTTAACTTGTTATTTTGTGTTACAAGAAAATGTACTTTTTTGAAACCCTCATTTTCAATACACTCAAAATCCTATACTCAAAATTACAATACTTCATTGTACCACTAACTTTTACAATGATTAAGCATTATTTATAACAGAAAAAAAAACTAACAAATTAAATTAAACAATTCCTGTCTATGTTTCAGTGCTAGTGGTTTGGTTTTCAACAGCTATTTTCTTAAATGGTTTTATGCACCTTATCTGTCCTGTTGTTGACACTGGTTGCTTCTTTACAAACCATGGTATCAGCTTCTCAAACACCAGATTGGCTTTGAAATCTGCCAACCCTGTCTTATTACAAACTATCACAAAATAAGTTGAATACAGTAGCTTACAAATTTTTGAATTCTTTTTTAATTGTTGTGCATTTCATTGTATTATTATCTACAGGTTCGTAAACAGACAAAGAAACTACATTGCAAAAATTAAATGAGTTTTTAAAAATGGTCTCCTCCTTTTCTCTTATTTTTCTTATTTCTATCACAAAAAGCAATTGATAACATACAAGTGGAATCATTTGTTGTATGTTATTGTGTGGTACTTTTGCTCCATCATTATCACAAAAAATTCAACAATACATTACAAATTTAAATTGAGTTGATTTAAAAACTGCATTCCTTTTTAGAAAATGACTTGCAATCAATTAAAAAATTAGATAAATAACTTATGGGACTTGCTTGTTCCATATTGTCCAGATATGTTTGAATGCTCTTTCAATTCTTGTGCATTTCTAAAGCATTATCTGCAGATTCCTAACTAGCCCAGGCAGGAGTCTGCTGCACATTCTTGGACTGTCAATAAAAATTAATAATATTAAAATATTTGAAAATATATTTGTTGCATACAGATTAGTTTGTGCTAGTGAGCAGCTTTTCACTATCATTCACTATGATATATTTTGTTGTGTACTTGACTAAAATGCATTTCTGAAGTTAAATGTATAAGTTTATATTACTATTTTGATGTCTATTAACTTTGTTGTTTTCTATTAAAGTGTTATAAATAAAATTATATTAAAAAAACCTAGTCTTGATTATGTCCTCTTTTTTAAAATATTTTTCATTAATTTCAAAATAATATGTTTTCACTAACTGTACTCCTTTTACTTTAAATTTTTGTTGTTTTTGTGTTGAAATTTGTGAAATCTTAAGACATAATTTTTGGATTAAATTTTTTTTTGTTTTCTAAATAATTCATGTAAGGAAATTCTTCATGATATGCTCCAAAACTTGTAAAACTAAAGTGAGAATAAATAAGGTTTAAATATTTTTACTAATAACAGATTGTGTACCCAAGAGCTGCTGGCCAACTTAATATATAATCATCTACAAATCCTTCAACAATCTTCCTTACAGTCCTCAAAATGTGAACCTCCTCAGTTGTGACAGTATATTGTCTGTGTTGCTGAACAGTTACTACAAATAGTTTGTAAAATTTATTCTTTAAAAAAGCAAAACTAAACAAAGTTCAACTATGGTACTTTACCCCTTTGAAGCATCCATCCCTGGCAGACCCTACAACAAAATAATTTGAGTTTTTCTGCAAAGCTTTTGCAAGATGAATTGCTAAAAGGATGCAATATTTGACAAATGTGTACATATTGGCTGTCCTGTTCATATATGCCTTCTATTTTTATAATAATATATAAAAAAAATATAATTATTAATTTCTAATTAATGTCCTGGGATCCATGAGGCAAGAAAAAGCAAGCAAATACACTGTAGGCACAATAATCAAATGCTGCAATCTCTTCAAGCTTTTCCAACATTTTATTGTAGGCTAAATCAAAGTATACATTGACTTGAAATCCTAAGCCTGTAAAAGTTATGTAGATGCTTTCTGTACAACAATTAATAAACAATGTATTAGTTCACAAATAAGTAATGTAATCAAATGTTACTACCTTCATCTGCTGCATTGATTCTTTCCAATCAATTGTTAAAGATGATGCACACTCCACACTTAGAGCCACTCATTTTGTATAAGCCTAAAAATTAAAATGCTGTATTATAATTTTTTTGACTTCATTTTATAATTAGATTCTTTAACAAAATTCATTTTTCTGTACCAATTGTTAGTCTTTTTGGGCTTTCTTTCCTAGGTACCTTAGGGTGCTTTCATTAGGTGCCATGGGGCCATTGTTTTCATTTGGCAAAGGTATTGTCTGGGTTTCACTGTCAAACATGTTCACACTACTTGAACCCCTGTATCTGTAAAGATCCCAGCTACTAAATATGCAAAAAAAAAATTAAAATAATACAATACAAACAAAATATTGCAAACTTGCAAAATTATTGAGAAGAATTATCAGCTTACCTGTATGAAGGCATCTGATAATGTGAGTCTGGCATTTGTGACATTTTTCATTTGATGGGAGTTACATGGAGAAGAAGTTTAAGCCAATAAACTTTACTCTTCAGTTTCCCATTTATGAAAGTGCTCAGCTGATTTGTGTTGACCCAGTTTTTCTCTATAATTTATGTAGATGGACAAAAGCATTACTTCATTTTTTAGGTCCACTAATTGGATTGGGGATTCAAATTTACTTCTTACAAATACAAATAAAATATCACACATGTTTTTAAAAAATATTGCTTTATGCATGTTACTATTATGAAAAGTTCAAAGTTATTAAACTCTAATGAACATGAACTTTTAATCTAACAAGCTTGGTGTATGTTATGACATCACTGTTGTACTCTCTTTGGTTGTACAATATGAATGAGGATTGTTTAAAATATGATGGTTATCCACAAAATAAGAGTAGAGGAGCGATTGTAATGAATGTTTGTGCCATGCTAGGCACCCACCTTTCTACACCCAGGCAATTTTCAACTCATTTGGTTGGGCCTTTTCTAACCACTCTACATCTCTTTTTGCCCCCATAAAAATTCAAGAGTGAAATTTTTTTTCAACCACTAAATTGAAACAAGTCCTGCAGTAGAAGAATGAAGTATTGCCCATAGAAAATTTCTTTAATAAGGGCATTAAAAACCTTGGTGATGATGTTCACCACCTAAGCCCCTAACGAAGCAAAGGTTGGTGGTGACTCTTCTTTGGGCTTAGGTCATGTGCATTCCCTAATTGAGGCAAATTAAGACTTCTCAACATCCTTGTAAAGTTCTACAAACACATTCATTTTAAATTAAGATATAAAAAAGTTAAAGAACATTAACCATGGAAATACAAGGTGTCCAATTGATATAACAAATTATTGATTCCAATAGGTAAGGTAAGTGGTGATGGCTACCATTTAGGCCTCTCTACCTAAGCCTCTCATGAAGCAAAGGTTTGTGGGGATGACCATTACCTAAGCCTCTCACAAAGCAAAGGTTTGTGATGTTTTGCTATGGTGATGTATACTATATAAGCTTCTCACAAAGCAAATGTTTGTGGTGATGTCTTGCTATAGTGATGTCTATCACCAAAGCCTATCAAGAAGCAAATGTTTGTGGTGATGTCTTGCTGTAGTGATGTTCACTACCTAAGCCTCAAATGAAGCAAATGTTTGTGGTGATGTCTTGCTGTGGTGATGTTCACTACCTAAGCCTCAAATGAAGCAAAGGTTTGTGGTGAAGTCTTGCTATGGTGATGTCTACCACTTAAGCCTCTCATGAAGCAAATGTTTGTGGTGATGTTCACTACCCAAGCCTTTTACTCAGTAAAGGTTTGTGGTGATGTCTAACACCTAAGCTTCTCACAAAGCAATAGTTTGTGGTGATGTTTGCCACCTAAGCTTCTCATGAAGCAAAGGTTGGTGGTAACTCTCTTCTTTGTGCCTAGGTCATGTGCATTCCCCCATTAATGCTGGGAGTGTAGCGCACTCCTGTAATCCAGCAAAAGGAGGCTGAGGGGAAGGGTGTTTCCAAGGGTTTGAGCCTGGGAGACTACTTTCTCTTCTGGGGTGACATTCTGGTCTTTCATGTCTCTCTGTCTTCCCCACTGTCCCTATAACACCTGAGTTAGGTCGGTCAGGATGGGACAGCAAAAACCGAATTAATTAAAAAAAAAGCTGAAGATGGACCACATTCCCTACAAATGTCTTTACTTATATTGCCAGGAAAGCTATTTGAACCATCAGGATTCTATCAATCACATTTGTAGGTAATGGAATGAAGATTTAATCCAAGAAGATGGAAAATACTTATTTTACTATCAGTTGTGATTAAGACTAGTGTAAATGTAATCTATTGTACCAGATTTTTTAAAAAAAATTGTAAAAAACGGCCCTTTTAAGGGCCACCACCAACTGAGAAAGAGATTTCCTTCAAATGTTTTAATTATAAGAGTTTGATTCAATAGATAAATTGCAATTACAGTACTAATAAAACTGCTGTGTATTATAAAGTAAAAGTCTGATATACAGTAGTGCAATTTATAGAACTGATAAAAATCACACTGATTGTAGGATCACACTATACTGTATTTGTAAAATGCTAGTACATGAAAGCCAGTATATTTTAGCACACTACTGTATTGTTTTAAATACTGGTACAGTAATATATTATGTGGGGTTAGAGTGAGAAAATATCCCTGCAGGTTAATGTTTTAAAAGTTTTTTTTTTTGTGCATATTTCACTTAATTTACTGGTGCACTATATCCAAACATTTAATGCCAACCACTTTTAAGGTACCAAAAAAATGTTGCACTAAATTTTGGATTGCAGTATAATATACTGTTTAATCAAGTTTTACGCTAGCAGAATCACAAGATCTGTTAGCACTAAATAGGAGTTTCACTGAGCATAATTATATAGGGTCTTTGTTGGGTAATGGTACCTTTGAAACATGAATAAATCAGTCGAATTTTAATGAAAATGAATTATTTTTTTTATTTACATTAACTACCGGTAACACTTCCCCTTTAATAATAAAAAACAATTTTTAGAATATGACCTCTGCAACTGAGTTGGCACATGTTAATGCGTCCAAGGAAATTTTTATTAATCCTATGGTAGATGCTGTTAAAGTGAGCAGTGCTGCCAGATTTAAGTTGTGAATAATGTTTAATACATGTACACCAGTGCGAGTTTTATTAGAAATTTTGATAAGCTCATTACTTTGTGCCGATTCAGTTGTAGAGGTTATATTCAAAAAATTGTTTTTTTATTATTAAAGGGAAAGTGTTCAAGGCCACTTTTAAACATAATTTGTAATCAGCTGATTAATGTTCCACCATGATTTGGCATACATTTTAAATTAATGGTAATTAATAAAAGGCTGAAAGTGTCATTTTTCATAAACTGGGGTATAGCCTATATACAGTATTTAAATTTTATTTTAAAAAATATCTTTTTTTTGCCCAGTTTTGTGCTACTGGTATTTTAAAGATAGTAAATATGGGGAATGAAATGGCTTAATTGATTGGGTATTAATAGAATATTTATCAGCAATTAAAAACATGTCGGTCTCAAAATTTACATTTTGCTAATTTTATTCCATTTTAATTCTAAAATTCCTAAAATTAGATTAGCATATTTTGCTATTAAATTGTGTTTACTTCAATGAGAGAATAACCTGAATCGTGGTATTTATTTTATTTTTGAAAAATTAATTTTAAACAGGAGTAATTTTCAAATTTATCACCCCATGGTCAAGCTTTTAGGCCGCCCCAAAAAAGCTAATACACCCGGTAATGTTTTTACACGGGGGATACGTTCCTGAAAAACACGTGTAAAAAAAAATTCGTGTAAAAAAAAATTCGTGTAAAAAAAGTAATGGGGGAATTCTGTGATATTATATAAGGGCTACCGAAAAATACAT
>JAQGAY010001888.1:0-12384 GCA_034698085.1 Polydesmus angustus
AGAAAATAAATAAAGAGAAGCTCTGGCTGCTATCGCGCATGACGTGAGCAATTTGTCCAAATGAACATTTATATAAATTAGTAGCAACGCTTATTAAAGTCGTTAGTTAATTAGGAAAAAGGAAGTGAGTGACCCCCTGATGAGGTCATTTTTCTACATAGATTCGTAGCCTGTGAATGTGTGCGAGAATCCCACACACATACATGCATGAAACACACACACACAAGCGGAGATAATTTGATTTTCGTCCGCTGTTTGTTGTTTCATAGAAGACGCGCTACATCTTTTATCTAATTTATCTCAAGTCTGCGGGAGAAAAAAAAAAGTAATAAATAAATAAGCCGGCGGCAATTTTACTTTGCTTTCTTAAACTTTACGCGTCCTTTCGAATATTTTAGAAAACGTAACGTTATCTAATGATCTAAAATTCTTATAAATAAAGGTAACTTTCCCGTCTTACCCCCGTCGCACCAACTTTATACATGTACATTATTTTACGGACATAATTTTAAAAATAATAGCAATTATAATACAATAAAAATAAAATTTGACATACGGAATAACGGAGTGTCCGTTAGTTTCCACTTTGCTCAACTTCCACCTCATTGGATCATCACGTGGATACACCCGAGATACACGCGGTTAAGGATGGAGATAGGAGCGAGCGCGTCAAAGATTACGGAGCTCGAGGGGGACAAGACAGCCTGAATTCCACCTTCAAACAGCTTGATTTCGTCGCCGTCACCGCTTTCCGAGTGCCGGTAGCAGCGAGCGGAAAGGTTAAACGGATCGATAAACACGGCGAGGGGAGGAGTGGTCAAGGCAAACACACTTGACCAGTCGACCAACTAAATGTTTCACCAACCAAAAAAATATTCTTAACGCGATTCCGGCATAAGATGGACCGAAATTAAGAAACAGTTTACGCGTAAAAAGCCTTCACAAATTGCGTCTTTACGGGATGTGGTGGCGAAGTGACGAGAAACGAATAATGTTCGCGGCGAGAGCTGCATCCAACGCCGCTACTTCTCGTTGCAATTGCGCGTGTGTCTCGCGGGCACATGCGTTAACGTAACCGCTACCGAGCTTTTCGCAAACACCTTCTTCTCCCTTACCAAGCTCTGAGTACAATGAGCGGCGTAGTGCTCGCGCCGAGTGGAGCAGACCGTGATACATGCACGAGCAGACGATAGAACGATCACTTCCAAACTCTCATCCCCCCCTTCCTTCCCTACCCTCGACAACCCCACCCGTTTACATGATTAACCAATCACGAAATAAACTCTCGTGTTTATACAGGGTGTCTTCTAGCATACCACCATTACAGTACTACTACTACTACTGCGCTATTTGAGAACACAATATCCTCTTGTGCTCCAGCAATTACAAAACCATCAACAAAACAAATACAAAGTGCAAATAATTTTAATAGGATTTTTTTATTGCAAATAACTCCAACTGAGTACACAATAAAAATGATTGGTTCTTTTTTTTTTTTGTTCCGCTCGCGAAGATTTTTTTTTATATACATGTACAGTACACGTGCACAGTAGAATATTGTACACGATATTTTTATTTCTTCAACCGATGGCAAGATCTTTAACATTATAATTTAAAATAACTTTTTTTTTTTATGATTATTTTATAATCTCAATAATAAAACTCAACAAATTTTACATCTCATTACAAATATAATAAGCTAAGGGGAGAAAAAAATATTATATTAAGGAAATAAATGGCAACGTTGCCAAAATTAAATTTTTTTTCCGCCCTTTTACAAAAGGAGAAAAAAAAAATAAAATTTCATTCCTATCATTTCCCGTTTAGCGACTATTTGACGTTTGCGTGGAGACGAGCCATCAGTTGTAACAATAGAGGGCGCTGGTGCCGCCGCTATTACGATCCTGCTCGACGACTCCGGCTACATATGTAACCCTGTACGAACGATTAGAATGGAAGAGAGAGAGAGAAAGGAAAGTCGAGTTTAATCAGATCAATTCGCAGTAATTGGCTGGCTCTGTATGTATTCAGCTGCTACGGCGCTTTCGAGTAACAAACCAGAATGATTATAATGGCAAAAGCCCACCCTGCACCACCCGCACATCCCTTTTAGCTACGATTTTAATGATGTGATTATACAAACGGTAAATTAAATCTGGAAAAGTCGATTTCTAGGGAAAAGGGAACGCTCAATTGCATTTACAGGAAGCCCACCTTCAAATGGTCGCGTTTCCATGGAGCGAATCGAAGAAAAAGTTAAAATAAAAAATAATAATAATAATAATCTAAAAAAATTCTCTTAATTGCACAATACGTGATACCCAATTAAGGCGCTTTCGATGCTTTTTCTACTACAATTATTATTATCAATTGACGTCACAAGTATCACGCAATCCTACTTTAAATTACTTCGCACTTGGCAAACCTGTGTGTAAAAACGATCAATTTTTATTTATCAATATAAAAATATTTTTCGAAGACGGTAATTAAAATCTAACGCCCAAAAATAATGATTTTCAATACAAAAATAATCAAAAGATTGACGGGCAAAATGCAACCGTGCAAAAAGCTCATTCCAAATTATCAGTTATGGATTTGGATGGCTCCCTAAAAGAAGGTGTTTACATGCGCAAAATCAAAGTCACGATCAGTATATAATCCGATCATCGCACATTAGACGATAATAATGAAAGAAAATAAGTTTCTTTCACTATCCTAGGCTTTTTTCCGCGCGCCGTAAGTAACGCGATTGAGATTTATCCCCGACAACGATATGAACATCGCCAGCACTCCCTGACGACTGGAAAGCCGCGCGGTAGATGTTAGGTAGGGGTTGAGCCTTGTTTACACCCAACTCTCACCGTAAATAGCAAAAGAGTGCGACGGGCTATGCAATATGCTGCTATCATCGTATAATTAAGCTAATTGCACATTTCAGCTAGGCTAATTTGGTTGGCCCACATCCAAGGCCTCAAAATCGATGATTTCGAGAAATAGAAAAGACCAAAAGAGAAGAAGAAAAAAAATATATAAGCAAAACACCAACTTTCGCAATTATTTAACAAAGTCTTCTGTTGAAATAATAACATGTATAAGCCAACTAACTTTTTCTTTTTTTTTTTGATTGACGTCAGAACGCAGCAGCACTAACTCATCACTGCAATCATTATTACAAACTGATTAAATAATTAAAAACGCTTAAATGAAAATTACTTTTTGACACAATAATTCTAACGCCAATAACAAGCCAAGTATTTTAATTGCTAGCGGTAGAAATTAGTCGACGCTAACTACACGTTGGCGTAAACTGGCTATCGCCTCGCAAAGTAAATGATATTAATTTGCGATGAAATGGCGTAGACGTTAATTAAAAGCGCGAAAACAGGTGTCGGCTGTCAGCCAGCCTTGCTTCACAGCGAACAAGTCAAACAGACGCACAATTATCCGACCGGACACTGAAACGCAATCTCTTAAATCTGAGTGCGCTGACGAATAAAGAGCGTCAAAATTATATTATTACGTCAGCACAAACCTGCAATTAATTACAAGCTCTGTAACATTGGCTGTCACGGCGCGTGTGTAGCCTTTTCCTCTCTCTCTCTCCATCTCTCTTTCGCTCTTCTAAGAATCCAAATCCATAATATTACCTTGTACACCCTACTCGTATATACAGAATTATATTGTATTATTACAGCCAAGTATTATATAGCTCAGCCGCCATTTTTAATTTCCTTCTTTTAATTAGTCCCTTTTCGCGCGTGTGCAACCTGCTATCGTCGTCGCACCATTCAATTTGTGTACTACCACACATACGCTTAGCTGCTGCTGCTGCTGCAGAGCAACCGTAGCAATCCAGATCCACCAAGGATCCACGGAGGAAAAACGAAATTAAGAAAACCTTATTAGCCGCGCCTATCTAAACCAACCCCAACCACCTCCAAACCTTTATTCTCCCTTATTTATAATATATACGTGGCAGTATGCGCGTGAGGTATACACTGGCTGGCCTACTCATAATATTATTATTATTTTATAAACATTATTATAACTAGGGGGGCTTTTGCTTTGCTTTTCGGTCACTACATTTTTCACCCGTCTTCCCCTCCTTCTTTATCTTCGCCTAATTAATAAACTAACTCCTGGGCTTAATTATCGTGAAAGGAAAGCGAAATAGGTTATAACAAAAGGTGTGGGTGGGTGGTACAGGGTGTGGAGATGGAATTTAGGGGAGTCTGATGAAGATGGAAAAGATTTTGATAGCGGAGAGAGCGAGAGAAAGATCTAAACCGGTTTTGCAATAATAAGTCCAGCTGGCTAACTGGACAGAACATTAAGCTTAGCTATTCTATTAGAAACGTTTGGAGCACAAATTATGCGCTATAAACTTTTATATACATGCATTGTGGACGTGAATTCACTCTTTTTCCTTCTCGCTCATTCTCTTGTGCAACCGAGTGGAGAGCGAGAGTTGCGCGTTATCTCCAACTCCTTTCATTCCTAGATCTTAATTAACGTCGGATTATTAACTCCAATTAATAGAAAAGAAAGAAAAAGAAAAAAAAAACCTCGCGAAGCTTTCTATTAGGTCGCCAAACGTGCGCAACAAAATGTACACGCAGCGCCGCGCTGCGCCGAGAGAGCGCGTCGACAGCCAAACTGCTAATTAAAATTACAATAATAAATAAAAAAAAGCGTAGTAATTATAGATTTTTAAAAAATGTTAACATTTAAATTATCGATTAAATAGAAAATACCGACGTTCGAGAAGTTGTTAATATTATGTGATAAATGTTAAACGAGTTAATTAAAAAAAATCAACACCATGAAATAACAAATTTCAAAAAAAAAAAAAGTGGTTACATTAAATGACGTAGTAAATTCATTAATTTTTTTCGTCTGCGCATAGCATGTAAAACCAAGACTTGTAGAAGAGTCAACACCATTTTCAACTCGAAACACCTGAATATTATGCTAATGTACTCTCAAACATCAACGCTTTTGACTTTTCATCTTCAGCAGACACGACGACAGTGTCTACCTAACCCCACCCAACCCTGCGCAATTTGGATGTGTAGAAAAATATAAAACGAAGAAACGGAAAAAGAGAAAATGCTAGAACAAAAAAAGAAAAAATAATAAAAAAAGAAAACAAGGAAAAGTGTGCGATTGCAGGGAGTGAGAGAGAGAGAAGCTTTTTAGTCTTTCTTTTGCTTTTTCTAGCGTATTTCGCTCTAAAAATACATATAAAAGGGTAAATAGTGAGAGTAGGGGTGTGCACTTAAAAGGCATCCTTACACTATCCGAAAGCGAGATTCTCCACGGTATCAAAACTCCCAAATGTAAGCACCACTTCTCTTATTTATACACGCGCGCACACACATCAAGGATAAAATGATAGCAAAAGTGCACACACACAAACACACGCGCGCACTCTCATGTAGATATTCGCGCGAGGAAAAGCCGAGAAAGCCATTTGGAGCACTACTACACCTTCGGATCAAAATTCAAAAGACATAAGAAAACGGATAAATTCTTCACTTTACACCCCTGACTCCCCTCCCCGGCTCTCGCAATCACACTCGCCCATCACTCCCGCCTACACCCAAACCGTCAATAACTATCGCACTAATTCAATAAAATAAACTCTTCCCTTCCAAATCTACTAACAACCTCATTTTTACACGCAGAAAAAACTAAAATACAGTATGTACAATCAAAAGTGCACGTATCGTAATTTTGCTTTCAACTACGTATTTGTTTACCGTAGAGTACACTAACAATTAAATTTAAGCTAAAAGTTCGGTGATTAATTTCTTATAAAAATTTCTGCGTTAAATATATTAGGTATCCATGTATCATTAATGAGTTTCGGGAACTGAAAAGCGAGCGCGTGTGAGTCCGCACTGCTCACAAAAAAGTTAAAATGTACTTGCAAAACCCCTCGACATGGGAAGAAACCTAGTAAGTTCTACGGCACTTAACAAAAACTTTACGAATGACCCCTAAACGCAACAATTTCGGTAAACGTAAGATTCCTAAAAACTTTCTTATTATTAGAATGAAATTCATAGCGAAACGTATTTTACACAAAAGAGTGTTGCATAAGTAAAACGAAAATTCCTTAAATCTACAGTAACTTTATTTTACATCATCAAGGAGTGACTCAAAAGTTAGTTACAATTTTAAGCCAGTTTCTGCTGAAAACCCCTTAGTTACGAGGGAGTAAAACGAGCCTTCATCACTGATTTAATAATGCGCAAAAATAATTTCAAAGAAAAATATTGTAATCCCTAACTTTGACTACATTTTCTTGCGTAATAAATATGATTTTATCCACTCATTCGGCAGATATTTGATACTAAGCGATTCGTCAAAGAATTGAATAAATTGATCAAAGAATTAATCCTTCGATTAGTCAAAGAATTAAAAAATATATATATATATATAATACAGTATAATTCCATCTCTTACTCGCATTTACCACTAAATAACGCCGGATTATTTATTGCCGTAATAAGCAAATCCCTCCTCCACTTTATTTTTTCCCCAATCTTTTTGCTTCGACTGCAGCTCTACTGTAGTGCTCGTTTTCAATCCGTAAATAAGCCAGCTGACATGAGAGAAGGACGTATGACTTCATCGTCTTTCTCCATCCATTTGCTTAGCTATGCGCGTACACACAAGAAGCGAGTTAGAGCACTATTATATACACAAACAGATAGAAAGAAGTAAGAGAGAGAGAGAGATGGACCCTTAATGGGTTTGTCATGAAAAATTGATAGTCTCCAAATGGAGCTGTGCAGCAAGTGCTTTTCACTATATATATATATACACACACATACATATACAATATACAAGTACCCATAGACTTCAACATAGCATTTACTACTGTTCTTCACCTTCTTTTCTTATCCTCCCACCTATTTTTTTTTTCTCCCCCTACTCTCACCCATTCTTCGATTTTTACTTAAAATCTTAAGTTTTAGCTTTCAGCCTTTTTTTTTTCTTTTCTTTTTATACACGTACACTTACACATAATGTATAAAGTAGTAGACATACACTACTTAAGTGTATAGTGCATACTAATGTAGAAAAAAATAGTTTACCCCACTCGCGCGAGCATTCCCACCCACACTTTGTCGACATTTTATAAGTGGCTATTAAAAAGCTATATTCTTAACAACGTTCCTATTGTCTACAACAATGCAAAGAGTTTTTTACGTTGATAAAATATGAGTTTAAGTGAAAAATTAATTTCACGAGAACGGAAGAGAAAAAAAAAAAAATTACGGCTTTCTTCAAAATTCGCGTAAAAAAAAGACATTTCGGGAAATTAAGGAAAAACTGTTTTCCTAGTTCAATATGCTTTCAACTCTCCTTTTTTTGTTTGCTTTTTATTACGAGTACTGTAATCTAAAATATTAATTTTTTCCCCCTTTATACAGCGTTAAAAAATTAATTATGAATTAAGAAATTTAAAAAAGTAAGTAAGCAGTTTTTAATTCCTCTAACTCAAAAATCAATTTTTTTTTATAAATTCAATTACATCTTATAAAAGTTAATAGACTGAAATAATTCAGCTCTTAGTTAATAATCGTTAAAATTACACGTCATTGACTCATTAATGAATTGAATAGTGGAATTAAAAAAAGGTTGAAAGCGCAAACTTTTCAAAAATCGTATTTTTTTTTTCTTTAAAAAAATTGTATGTACTCGTACACAACCCATGGCATTCGCTTTAATTTGGTCACGGACCAAATGTTCAGGTGACGGATAAATTTTGAATTGCAAACATGTTTAATTTTTCTGAATAATGTGATTATTTTTTTTAAAAAAATTAGCCACCAGTTGATGGGAGATAACATAATTAATAAATGTATCATTTTAAAGATGGTAAAAATGAAATAAAATTTTGACTGAGTTTTATTAAATAAAAAGTGTTTTTTTGCCTATAAAAATTCAGTTTCTAGGAATTTACTTTTATGACACTTTCGACCTGCTTTATTTCCACTCTTCAATTACTTCGTATATTACTGTCTAAAACTCATGTAATTCTTATTTATTTTATCTATCAGTTACCTGGCGATTAAACTAATAAGAAATTTTAAAAAAGACGTTTACATTTTCGTGCGCTTCATATCCGATGCTAATGCTGTCGTGTCCTAGTTTTAATAAAAACGTATAAAATTAAAAACAAATGGATGCATTAATTATTTAAATGCTAAAAAGAGCTTCCCCCTCTCAAAAAAAAATAGATGCCTTCAAATTGTTATACCATAAATAAGCAATTAAATAGATTTCCGTTACAATTTGATTTAAAGGTAACGTTCCAATGCTGGCGATTAAGAAATAATTAAAAGAACAGCTTACAAAATAATTGTCGTCGTGAAAAAAATCCATTTTGAATAATAAACTCAATTGATTTTTTTTTTATTATTATTATTCTTTTTTTTTTAAAAAAAAAAAAATGATGAGTGATTGAGAAAGAGACCTAAGAAAATCAAATTCTAAAATATTAGAAAACGTGATTTTCTTTCTCGAGGAATTTTTTCAATCTCGCTCCCACAGGAGAATTATTTCATCGAATAAAATAAAAAATTTTCCACTTTAGACGATAAGAGAGAGAGTAAAAGAAGGAAGAAGAGAGCGTGGGTGGTAAAAAAAAAAGAAAAAAAATAGCGAAGAAGGCGAAGCAAAAAAATAAAAAATCGGTTACGATTTCCATCATCTTTATCCAAGTCCTCTTAACAGAAATACTTTTTAGCACTTTTGATCAAAAATAACATAAAATTTTTTTCTCTTTCAACAAAAAAAAAAAAAAGAAGAAAAATGGTAATCACTACTACAAGTACAAAAAAAAAGGAGCAAAGCAGCAGATATATTTGAAAGCAATCACTAGAATGAATTCGAAATAAAAAAAAAAATTACATAAGGGATAAATTTTTTTTCGATATATATAAATTTTTTTCCCCCCCTAAAAATATAAAAGAGAGAATCAATCCAATATTTTTAACTTCTCTCTTACTCGCTCTTTCCGCTTAAATTCAATCGCAATCTAATTAAATCCCCAAACGCTTTCCCCTCCTCCAAAAAAAAAAAAAATCATCAAAAATAGCGATCAAATCCGAACAATAATTAAACTTTTCCCCCCTCACCTTTCAAATTCTCACACACACACATTGAAAGAACGAAATGAAAGAGAGAAAAAAAAAAGTATATTAAAAAAAGTTGTTAAATTGCAGCAGCAGCGCCATGGAGAGAGCAACGCCAACTAGCGGCTACAAAAAAATATATAATAATTATATAGAAAATGAAAATCTATTTCGTCGCTTCCTGATTTAATATCGGCGAGAGCCAAAATGAAAATGTTATTTTCAAATAGCAATTCGGAATAAAAACAAGCGAAAAGAGAGTGAGAAATGTCGTTGTAAATCAAACACTCATAAATCTATAGAAAATGAAATTAACGTCATTGTATAGCACGCACGAGTACTGCATCTTATCAAAACAGTAAATAACGTTATGTGTGTACCGAACGCACACACACACACACACAAAAAGCTAGCTAATATTCTAAATTAAGTCAACGTCATCTAAACAATAGTCTCTCGCAATGTACTTAACAGTATTTACATTTCGATAATTAATTGGACTTGTTTTTACCCAAATTTCAAAAATACCGGTAATAAAATCGGGAATCTGTAAAACACCTACGTTTAATATATTGCAGAACTCGGTTATAACAACATCGAAAGAGCCAAGCACTTTGACATTACATCCGAGTAACATAAAATCCGCACATTACAACACCATCAATACACTGCATGTACCTGTACTGTACAATTAATATAAATCCATTAATTTATAGTATCTAAATTCTAAACAGTTACAGATTTACAAGATTTTTTCATTGCTTTTTTTAAAAAAATAATAATAATAAGTCATGAAAAGATGTTTAGAAAATAAAGTTGAGTTTTAATAAATAAACTAGAAAATCGCATTAACCCTATTTTTTCTTCACAGAAAGTAATGTTTAAATTTTATCCAAAAAACTTTGTTCAATAAACGTTTGTTGCATAAAAAAAAGCCTCCCTTAAAAACGTGATTAATAATACTTCGAACAAAATTCTTAGACCAGTTTAAAACTTTATGACAGTCACAACATAAGGTTGGCCGCGTGGCATAACAAGCGAAGTTCCGAATATAGAGAATTAAATCAAACTAAATATTCTGCAGGCAACCAAATATTAAAATAGCATAAAGACGTCAAAAATAAGCCACCTAAAAGCAGTTCAAAGCAGATGCACAAATGAAAATTCAAAACCGCCTCGTATTCCACAAACAATTCTGGTAATTCCCCAGACTAGAAATCCTATTAGAATCGAACAAAAGACAATTGAATAATTCGCCATGTTGAATTTATTTATATTAATGCTATTTAAAAAAAAATACAGTACTAAAAGCGACAAACAAGAAAAGTTTGGCAATTTCAAATTTAAATTAATCTACGTTAGCAGTAAGTAACTTTAAACGCGATTTAAACTCCATTCGCCGATTTAATACAATAATAGTTTTTCTCAAAACCAACCAATTTCAAATAAGAAGAAAAAGCGAAAAAGAAAGAGAGAGAGAGGGAGACAAGAGACAAGAGAAAGAAATAAAGTCTTTAAACTCTGTCCATTGACTTTAATCAGCATTAGAATCAAACTCTTCCATCATCTCATCTCGACTGACTTGCACCTCGATCAATTGCATTCTCGCGTTCCCCACCCACCCACTCCGACAAACTTAAATTTAATCGGAAGAGCTTGGGGCAATCATCTCCAACTAATACGATGCCGCCACCACCCATCACCGTCCCCCGACTGCTCGGTTCTTGGTCAGTCAAACGGATTGAACAAAGACAAAAACCTCTACAGTATAATAAAGAACAATAGGCCACAACTTAAAACTTGCTCGAAGTTTGTCATAATAATTTATGCAATTTAAAAATAAGATATTTCTTAAAAATTAAATTAAGCTAATTTTCTTTTTTTTTAAAAAAAAATTTACAGTACCGGATAAAAAAAAAACAGAATTCCAACTTTCAATAAAAAGTTGAAACTCGTTGAATCGGATTTTTCAGGAATTAATTTACTCGTTAAACAATAATAAAATCAGTCAAATAAAAACAAAATTATCACGTATTTGCTTCACTGTATTAAAGAGGGTTTTTTTTAAAAACAAACCATAAATATTTTCATCGCTTCAACAAATTTAAGTTGCTTAAAACATAATAAAAATAATTTTCGATAATTTACAGTATTAAGAAAAAAATATATTTGTTATTATTAACAAATATGAAATAATTTAAGCAGTGCAGTTTATCAAACTAATATTATAAAAATTTCAGTTTTTATTTTTTACTTTTTCTTTAAACGACCATAATTTCTGTTTAAATTCCGCTATAACTCCTTAAAACACTAATACCGTAACACTATTACTGTATACAAAGTTATATACCGGTATATATATATTTTTTTATTAAAAAAAAAATCCGATCGTTTTATTCCTTTTTGGTAAATACAAGTCGTAGAGTGTGACGTTGTTGCGGCTGAGAGAACGAACTCTGTGTTTCGATGAAAGTATTACGAGTTGAAGATAGATAGAAAAAAAAAAGAGAGAAGGAAAATGATTATTTATTCTCCCGCCGCCCCCTCTCTCCTTCATCGTTTCTTATACTTATTATCGTGATTGTTATCTTCATCTACAGTGTCAATTTCAGTGAACACACACACACAAGAAACAGAAAAAAAAAGAGTAAAAGATGAGGGAGGAGGATAAAAAAAAAAATGTCGATAGAGATTAAAAACCTCCATCATAATTTTTTTTTCTTCACTCGTTTCTCTCTTAGAGATCAAATTCTGCTCTCCCCCCATTCCCTTTGACACCCCACACTTTCCTCATCCCATCTCTTTCCGCTTCTTCAACTTAACTCCCTCCGCAGCTTTATTAATCGTGAAATAATGATTGAGATGCTCATCTCTCGGTTACAAAAACGCATCCGGAACAACCCCACTAACACGCTCGTGAAAATCAACAAAAACGTCTCTTCAACTCAAAAGGAGACAAATTAAAAATATTGAAACATTAGGAGCCCAGATGTTGCGCCAATAACTCCACACTTTTAACATCCAATCGCGCTTAAAATAAGAAAAATAACTAACGCCATCAAATAAATTTAATACTGTACATGTACTGTTTTTCCAACCTGATACACAAATAATTATAGTAAAAATAAAATAAAAAAAGATTTATGAACCAGTTTTGCATTTACAGTATTCAAAAACTTATATTTTTTTACTTAAAAATTAATCAAATAAAAAAAAAAAACTTAGAAAAATG
>JAQGAY010001889.1:0-12384 GCA_034698085.1 Polydesmus angustus
TAAAAAAATCATTTAATTTCGTTCAAATTTGACTTATTTATTCGCTTTTTCTAAACGTCGTATATTTATGGACACACGTTAGTTCTACTGACGTCATAAGTGTAGGAAAACTACCAGCTAAATAAGGTTAAACGCTTTAATTGTTTTTTTTTTTTATTTATTTATTTAAATAGTTGTACGGTAATTATTTTTTAATAAAAATTTTTTTTTTAAATTATAACGTTTTGTTTTTAAAAGTTTATGGAAAGTCACTTCTTATTTATTTATTAATTTTATACAATATGGTGTTGATAAGGTTTTTGTTTATAATTATTGGCCCTGAAACATTTCCTAAATATCACACAAACCAAACAGGAAGTTGGTTACGTTTGTTAACTCAAAATAATCGATAATTTCACAAAAAAAAAAAAAAAATTCGAAATAAGCGTTCATTGTTTACACACCTGTATACAAACCGTAATAATTAGTGTTTTTGGATTTCTCTCGGAAAGCCACGCGATAATACAGAGTGTCCTCTTCTACTAAGCTCTCCATCTGTCCATCGCTACACAGGTGCACCACGTAACGCCGCTTCCGCTTAGAAATACCTCTGTTCCATTCAATGTTCCTCACTATATTAGCCGAGGGACAGCTTCGATGGAGCAGAGTGAGGGTCATGTGATGAGGAAAGGACTTGTCCAGCTCCTGGTCCCACTTGCCCCTGAGGAGCCTCACCTCCACCGACGGCCATTTGTCTCTGTTCTCCTCCGCCTCTTGCAACAGCGGCAATCTTGTGGCCGCCCCTAGAAACGGGATAGTGTGATTTTTTTTTTATTTTATTTTTTTTTTTGCGAAATTTTGTTGATTTTTATGCAAATTATTTGTTGATTTTTTGCAAATTTTTTTAAATTTTTTTGCGAAATTTTTTCAATTTTTTTGCGAATTTTAAATGATTTTTTTGCGAAATTTTTTTGATAGTTATGCGAAATTTTTTTTGATTTTTTTGCGAAATTTACTTGATTTTTTGCGAACTTTTTTTGATTTTTTTGCCACATTTTTTTGATACCGGTACTTGATTTTTTGCAAAAATTTTTTGATACTGTATTTTTGCGAAATTTTTTTTGATTTTTTTTTTTCGAAATTTTGTTGATTTTTTGCAAAATTTTTTGGATGTTGTATTTTTGCGAAATTTTTTTGCTTTTTTTTTTTGAAATTTTGTTGATTTTTTTTAATTTTGTTTATTTTTTTACGAAATTTTGTTGATTTATATGCGAAATTTTTTTGATCTTTAATTTTTTTTTTGCGCTCTTGGCCGCCCCTAAAATTGTGCCGCCCTAAGGTCCTTGGCTTACCTGGCCTATTTATAAATCCGCTTGTGCCCTGCAAAATGAACTTGAGCTGCACCCTGTACCCTTTGGGGCTGGTGTATAGATAAGGGCTCTCTTGACCACTGATTAAGCCTCCAATTTCCATCTGTTTGCGCCGCCGGAAGTTATCGATGGCCCCGTGGAGAGTTCCGTCGTAGGAGTGGACATGTTGGGCCACGGCGGTTGGCTCCACGTAGAAGTCCACCACGAGGGAGTCATCCACGTTGTAGGCCGGATGGACGAGGCAGGACTTGTGGGCGTGGCTCTTGTTCTCTACTCCGCCCAGGCCGATTAAGTTGTGCACGTATGACGTGTGCATGGGGGCGCACACGTGATGGGGCTCACGTGCGCCGCTCCGGTCTCTGATTAGGAAGTATATTTGGGGCTGAAATGGGCCTACTTTTTTCAGGCTCAGCCACACGCGCACCTTCTCATTAGTGTCCACGCTCAATCCGGCTGCGCCATCCATTTCTGTGGATCCGGTTTGCGTCGATTTCAAGGATTTGTTTTCCACTTTGAACTTGTCGCGTTGCAGAAGTGTGGAGATTTGGTCGATTGTCCAGCTGAAATCCGGTTGGAAGAGGTCGTTTTGCGTGACCAAAGAGAAGCTGGTCATCTAAGGAATTAATCATAGACACTTAGACAAGGCTCGCTTTGAATCTTTGTTCTTTATGATAGTGGGGGTTTGACTAAATGAAATACATTAGTTGCGTATTTTAAATTACCTGCTGGGAATTTGAGGAGGTATAAGGCACTTCCGCTCCGATTCCCTGCTGCATTTTCTCCATTCTTAATGTTGTAACCTTAAGAGGTCTAAAAGCAATGACAACACATTTGGTTATTACGAGAGCTTCATCTATTTTTATATACCTTATCTCTCGATTACACTTTTATTTCAATGACGTCTTTTCATTAGAAAAATATAACTAATCTTTTTTTTAAATCAATTGTTTGTTAATAATGACATCTCTTATGACGTCAGAACTAGTCATATTTATTTTGTTTGTTTGAAAGTAAAACATTTTTTTAAAAAAATATTCCTCATAAATTTATTATCTTATAATTATTATGATCGTCATAAGTGTAAGGAGACCACGTGTTTAAAAATAAACTTAGTCACCACATCTCTAATGACGTCATTTATGACATTTATTTTTGCTTATACAGGGAACCAATTTTTTATTGGTTATTAAAATATTACGGTATATAAAGTTTATTTTTTTTTAAAGTTAATGGTTGACAATTAGAACTTGAGTTTAATGGTTTAAAAATTGTTTAATGAAAATATATGTAAGTATATATACCCTGCAGAATTATAATACCCTCAGACACCCGGTATCATTGATCTTCCGAGAGTATTATGCTCATCGATCGACGTTGCTCCATTTCCTTTCATAAGCCATGAAGCTTTCCCCTGAAAATGTTTCCATGTTGACTCAAGCTTTTACTAAAATCTACGCCCATTTCCCTTTGTGAGCCGGCATTGATCCATGGAAAGCGCTGCCGTTTCCAGGATGCAATTTTAGGATCAATATTTAGAATCAATATTTAGCAGCGCTTTTAGAAATCAATTTATCAATTTTTTTTATTGCTATAGCTACAAAATGAATACCCAAAGTCAGAAGACAGTTTGAGCTAGCGCTTAACACGCGTGTATATCGTGCTTCTCCAACATATTAGACATTATTGCTTATTGATAACAAGCTAATTGTTGCTGAGGAGCAGCTGTCACTAAAAATAAGTATGGCTACAAAGACACTGCATGATATTGTCAAACCGATTTGCTGGAGACTCAACATGATTGGATACAATTACGGCAATGAGAAGTCAGCAGGATGGATGAGGAGAGGCTACAAGTTAGTGCTAAAGTGTATGCTCATGTATACTATGTGGAAGAAATTGATATACGATTGTTTGTTGATAAATACATATACCGCAACCAGTTTGGCTGTAGTGATTTTTGATTCGCTAAAGATTAGTAGTTTCTGTCTGCAACTTTTCTTCATGAAGGAAGGAGAGATGGAGGAGATGGTGAAGAGAATGAAGCAATATCCATTGAGGAAAATAAGCCAGAAAAACCTCAACAAACAATTCATTCCTTTCAAAATCTATAATGCTCTCTTCATTATAATTTTTGCGTATTTTACCTCAGTTGCTCTTTTTGGCTTTGTTAATAATTTTCCACAAGGTAAAGTGTCATTCGCTTGGACTGTCTTTGTGTTCATCCAATTGGGATATCTCCTACTTATTCAGCAATTTCCAGTTCTAGTTTGTGTTCTCCCCTGTATTACGGCTTGTTACTGCAGAGCGGAAATGGATGAAGTTATGGAAGAGATGAAGCGGATTAAGTCACCCTTAAGAAGAGCTAAAGCCAGAGTTAAGCTCATTGAAAAGTACCAACAACTGTACGAATTAGCCTCAGTGACTGACCGAGCTCTATCCACAGCCATGTACTTTATGAAGTGGATTTTGTTCATTGCCTTTGCTGCTGTTGTATTGGTCAACACAATGATTTTCTATCAAACTGTAAATGAGAGCCCAATCAGAGACATTGTCAGAAATTGTCTCTCTCTGTTTCTTAACTCTTTGATTGTAATGTACTTTCCATTGTTTCAGTACTTTTACTTAGCTCCTTCTGCTAATCAAATGGTATATAAAATGATTGGTATTCTCATCTTTTTTTCTAGCTAAAATCTTTTAATTAATGTAAAATTCAGTTTGAACGGATAAATGGAGTGATTGTTGACTGTAGATTAATAGATGACCAATGGTTGTCTCGTGAACCTATCATGCGAACCTATTTGGTCAAAGTAGAATTTTTATTAATTTTTTTAATTAAAACTTTATCACTTAAAAATAACTCGGTATCTTTTTTTTTGTGTGGTTGAGATGAGAATGGAGCAGGTAAAGCGAGTGAGCCACATGGCAACAGAGGACCCACCTTTCACTCTTTTCAGTGGTGTTCTAGACAAAGATATTTTATTTGTAGTAAATTAACAATACCATACAGCAACACAACCCTCTGTTTTTCTGCTTGGTGCTATTTCAATACAACAAAAGCAATCCATAAAATTCTGGAATTTCAGTGCATGGTCTCACTTAATGCAGTTTTCACTTCGCATGGATGATATGCTTCAAATAAAAACAGCACTAAGTGGGGGGGGGGGAGGGTCTTACTGTGTACAATATTTATTCATTACCTATATTATTGAAGTTATTGTTTTAAATTGATATCTTTTTATAGATAGTTTTAGAACTGATTGATTTGTGCAATACTTTACGCATGCACGAAATGGAAGAAGAGATGAAGCCAAGTCGTATTTATTACGATTTTATGAGACAATGTATCGATTGTGAATATTGGTACCAGTATCTACATACTGTAAACTACTAGTCCATTAAAATGTTTGGGGGAAGTGGGGTATAGCAGATGATGGGCACCATGTAGAATACACAGGGTGTCCATCTCCTGTATATGCAGGAAATGATTCCAGTTTATGTAATAATACACTTTGTTTTAAATGTTAATCAAATTTAATTATTTTATAATAATTATTATTATTATTTTTTCATGGTGTACTAATTGTATATTTATCACATTTCATGACAAATTCTGATTATATGTGTGCAACCAAAATAATAATTGTAAAATGTCCAGTGCTAATAAAACGTAGTGTGAGCTGTGCAGATGGCTGGTGGTTTGAGCTGGCAATGGGAATGAGGGTAAAGCAATGGGTGAGCCCCCCTCTCGCTCAGTCTCACCTAATACTATTCCAATTCGTATTTGAGCATTTAATTAGATGCCAGAAATGAGTGTTTACTCGTAGATCTCAGTGCAAATTGTGTGTTAGAAAATGTTGTTGAACTTTTTTGTATGGATGGTACCTAATTTTAATAGAAATACTTAACTTTGTTTCGAGTGTACAGTAGTGTGTGATTACACAAATTATCTCAAGTTTAGTGGAAGTGTAGTTAACAGAAGCGGGTAAAAACTTAGATGTTAACGAGAATGGTACGCAGACTAGAAGAGTGACTTTCTATTCACTTACAAAAAATGATAATGACAGAAAGAAAGCTTTAAATTGGTGACACGTAACGGATGTTGCTCTTCGACTCAAGATTATATATTGTGAGTAAATATGGAAAATACAGGGTGCCCTTGAAAGCCAGCTATCTCTCATATCTGTGACTTAATAAAAACAGTTGAATATGAATTTACTTGGGGAGGAGCATTTGATATTGTAAAAGGCTCTTCTTTACGCTTTTACTAAGAATAACAATAGCTTATGTCTTAATTATATCTTATTATCTGAAACCGTTTAAAGCCAAAAAAATAAATTTTTACTAATTTTATTAATAAAATATATAATCTTGGTATCCAGTTTGTGTCAGTTAGATCTCATTGCCACTTTGAACTTTTTGCAGTGCATAAATGTGGAGATGTGGTCAATTGCCTAGCTGAAATCCAGTTGGAAGAGCTTGCTTTGTGTGACCAAGGGAAAGTTGGTCATCTAGGGAATCATGCATAGTCAGCATGTGAAATTGGGCACATTAAGTCTTAGACATGCTGGCTTTGAATCCTTAATATACATCATTAGAAATATATCTAATTTTTTTCCATCTATTGTTCATCAATAATAGTGTCTGTCATCGTGGTTCTCAACTTGGGGCGTAAGCCCCGCCAAGGGGGTCAATTTGATTGTTTAGGGGGGCATTTGCGTTGGGACAAGTTGTTTAGAGATCTTAATATTTTGCCAAAAAAAAATGCCAATTTTGTCCTTTTTCACCAAATAAATTTCGCGCCTGGCAAGCTTGGTGCTTTGCTACTATTATACTTTACTTCCTTTTGTGTGTGGGGGCAATTACAAAATTAGAAAGCTGATGGTGGGGCATGGTACTAAAAAGGTCTATCATGACGTAAAAACTGCTCTTTTTTTGTGAGTAAAACCTTTTTAAATGAAACAATATTCCTCATATTAATCACCAAAATAAAATGTCTAATGACGTCATTTATGACATTTATTTTTGCTTATACGAGGTTTTTATGGTTAATTTTTTTTAAAGTGTTTTAAAGTAAGTTTTTTTTAGGTAAAAGGTTAAAATTGGTGATTTTCTGCTAGGCATTTTTCAATAACAGGTAGAATTTGTATTACCTGACACCCAGTATCATTGATCTTTTCCAAGTATTATGCTCATTGATTGATGTTGCACCATTTCCTTTTTTAATATTAATTAAGCGATGAAGTTTCCCCTAAATATATTTAGATTCTGACTTGACAATAATGCTGAATTCACGCCCATTTCCATTTGTGAGCAACTATTGATCCATGGAAAATGCAGCTGTATGCCGGATGCAATTAAAAGATCAATATTTAGCAGCACTTGCAAAAATCAATTTATTAATTTTTCTCATCACTACAGCAATAAAATGAATACACATAGTTAGAAGACAGTTTGAGTTGGCACTTAATGCACGCGTATCATGTTTCTCCAACCTTATTTCTAAAGGTGATTTTAATATATTGCTGATTTATAAGGAGCAGCCTTCTTTAAAGATAATTATGGCTCAGAAGACACTGTACGATACTGTCAGACCCATTTGTTGGAGACTAAACATTATCGGATACAATTTTGGCAATGAGAAGTCAGCAGGATGGATGAGGAGAGGATACAAGTGGGCCCTCAAGTGTATGCTCACTTATGCTATGTTGAAGAAAATGATATATGATTGTTTGTGGATAAATACTTATACGGCAACCAGTTTAGCCATAGTGATTTTTGATTCACTACTGATTAGCAGTTTCTGTCTGCAACTTTTTTTCGTGAAGGAAGGAGAGATGGAAGAGATGTTTAAGAGAATGAAGCAACATCTGGTAGGGAAAATGAGCCAGAAAAACCTCAACAAACAACTCATTCCCTTCAAAATCTACACTGCTCTCTTCATTTTTATTTTTCTTTATTTTACCTCAATTGCTTTTTTCAGTTCTATTAATAACTTTCAACAAGGTAAAGTGTCATTGTCTTGGACTGTCTTCGTGTTCATCCAATTGGGATATTTCCTTCTTATTCAGCAGTTTCCGTTTCTAGTCTGCATTCTCCCCTGTATTACGGCTTGTTACTGCAGAGCGGAAATGGACGAAGTTATGGAAGAGATGAAGCGGATTAAGTCACCCTTAAGAAGAGCTAAGGCCGGAGTTAAGCTCATTGAAAAGTACCAACAACTATACGAATTAGCCTCAGTGACCGACCGAACACTATCCACAGCCATGTACTTTATGAAGTGGATTTTGTTCATTGCTTTCGCAGCAATTGTATTGGTCAACACCATGATTTTTTTATCAAACTGTCAGTGAGGACCCCATCATAGACATTGTCAGATATTGTGTCTCTCTGTTTCTTAACTCTTTGATCGTAATGTACTTTCCATTGTTTCAATACTTTTTCTTAGCTCCATCTGCTAATCAAATGGTATATAAAATAAAATTTATGCCCATCTTTTCTTCCACTAAAAACATTTTAATTAATATAAATTTCAGTTTGAAAAGATGAATAGAGTAATTGCTGACTGTGGATCCATTGATGCACAATGGTTGTCTCGCGACCCAATTGCTCGACCCTATCTGCTCAAAGTAGAATTTAATTAGTTTCTATTAATTAAAATTTCTCACTTAAAAATAACTTAATTGCTTTTTTTTTGAGATGAGAATGGAGCGAGTGAGCCACATGGCCATGGAGGACCCACCTTTCACTCTTTTTGGTGATGTTCTGGACAAGGACATTTTATCTGCTGTATATTGATAATACCTACAGTAAGACCCACTGTTTTTGCTTAATGCAGTTTGTGCTCAGTGGCTCTGTGCCAAGTGGGGTGTGTCTTACTGTATATACAGTATTTATTCACTACCAGTATTGTTAAAAGTTATTGTTTCAAGTTGAATATCTTTTTCATAGATAGTTTTGGAACTGATTGATTTGTGCAATACCTTAGGAGTGCATGAAATGGAAGAAGAGATGCAGCTGAGTCGCATATATTATGATTTTATGAGAAGATGTATCGATTGTGAATATTGGTACCAGTATCAACACACTGCAAACTACTAGACCCATTAGAAGGTTGACTGAGATAAAAAAAAGATGTCACTAAACACACCGTGTAGAATCTAAGACAGTGTCAATCTTTTCCTGTTTATACACTGTAGATGCAGGAGATGCTTCCTGCATCATTAAGTTGAACCATTAATGCATCATTAATTTTATACGGTAATAATTATTATTACTATTTTTCAGTGCACTAATTGTGTATTTATTACACTTTATCACAAATTCTGAGTATATGTATGTAACCATTATAATGATTATAAATGTAATGCGAGCATTGCATATGATTGGTGGCCTCTCTCTTTCAGCTAATACTATTCCAATTAGGAATTTAAGATTTTAGCATTTAATAAGATAGAATTACTATATTAGTGAGTGTTAGTAATGAGATAGTATTTTGTTTTGGCTTTACCCAATTGGATTAAAAGTATCTAACCTCGTTTCCAGTGTGTTTAGTGGGAATTCATAATGAAAAGTGTTAAGGTTGACATTTAAGAAAAGATTGAGTGTGACAACTAGATGAATGACCTTTCAATCACTGAAAAAATGCTAACGAACAAAAAAAAAAAAGATGGAATCTTTAAATTTGGTCACATTTGACAGGATAAAATAATCTTTATTACTTATTGCTAATAATAACATTGAACTATATCTTCACTTTGATTTGTCTTCGAAATTGGCGCGATAACACAAAGTGTCATTTTCTACTAAATTCTCCATCTCTCGCTCGCTACACAGGTGCACCACATAACTTGTTTTCTGCTGCTTGAAAAACCAATACCTCCTCTTTGGGATATTTCTCTCCACCATCTTGTTTATATTAGCCGAGTGATGGCTCTTATTGAGCAGGGTAAGGGTCAAGCGATGGGGATAGGACTTAGCCAGGCCCTTATCCCATCGGCCCTCCAAGAAGCTCACCTCCACCGAAGGCCCTTTCCCTCTGTTCTCATCAATTCCATTCAGGATGAACTTGAGTTGCACCCTGTACCCGGGGCAGTCAGTGTAGAAATGGGGGCTCTCTTGACCACTGATTAAGCCTTCTTCTTCCATCTGTTTTCGTTTCCGGAACTCATCGATGGCCCAGTGGAGAGTTCCGTCGTAGGAATGGGCGTATTTGGCCATGGCGGTTGGCTCCACGTAGAAGTCCACCACGATGGAGTCATCCACGTTGTAGGCCGGATGAGTGAGGCAGGACTTCCGGACGTGGCTGTTGTTTACTACTAGACGAAAGCCGTTTCCGGGGCATATGTCGTGCATGGGGGCGCACACGTGCCGAGGCTCACGCGCGTTGCTCCGATCTCTTATTATGTAGTATACTTGTGGTTTGGATTGGTCAAATTCATACATGAGCAGGCACAGGACTACCTTCCCATTAGCTTTGGCCATCAAGTCGACTGTGCTGAACCCGTCATGCAACCCGTCAGGATGCGCTACTCGAACTTCGCCTCTGTCGGTTCTCACAATGAACTTTTTGCGCATCATCAGTTTGGAGATTTCGTCGATGGTCCAGCTGCAATTCGCTTGAAAAGACTGGTTCTGCGTGATTAAATTGAAGCTGGTCATCTGCGAAAAACAAATTGTAGAGTAAATTGAATAAAAAAAAAAAAAAATTCAAAGCGAAAAATGATTTTCCATTGGAAAGCATGCAAATGCGGGATAATACGTTCAGAGTTCTGGAAAAAAAAAATACAGGGTGTCCTAGAAAGCCTACAGTTACTTAATGAAAGCAGCTGTTAATATTAAATATAGGGTGTTCGTTGGGTGTCGATAGTTTTGAAACGTAAATAAATCAGTCGAATTTTAATGAAAATGAACTATTTTTTTTAAAAATTTACATTAATTAACACCTCCCATTTAATAATAAAAAACAATTTTTAGAAAGTGACTTCTACAACTGAGTCGGCACGTGTTAACATGCTCGAGAAAATTTGCATTAATCCTATATGGTAGATGCCGGCACGTGCCGAGATGCAGTCGGCAGGTGCAGGCTGGAAGTCCACAAAAGCTTTAGCCGTCAAAGTGAGAGCACGTTTACACGTGCCGACTCAGTTGTAGAGGTCATATTCCAAAAATTGTTTTTTATCATTAAATGGGAGATGTTAACAAATGTAAATATAAAAAAAATCATTTTCATTAAAATTAAAAGGATTTAATCATTTTTCAAAACTATCGTCATCCAACGAACACCCTATATAAACATTTACCTGCAAAGGAGCATTATTTGGCGCTGTACAAAGCACTTCCGCTCTTACTTCCTGTTGCATTTTTTCTATCCGGGATACGCAGCTTCACAGGACGAAAAGCTAATGCCTGCTGTCGATGTTTAGTGTTGTCCTCTCTGAAAGCTCAATGTCATTTTTATAATACACACCTTATCTTCGTTCGAAGTTTACACTGTAATCAGAGCATTTTTACTTGGAAATATAATATCTTATTATTATTATCATCTAATCTCTTCGTTTACACCGAAAATCACATTTTATTTGCTGCTACACTATTTCGCAAAATTAATTCTTATTAATTTATTTTTTTTTTAAATTTTAATTAATATATTGCGAATTTTTTACATGGATTCGATGACCACTTTAAAGCTCAAAGCGTCATTTCGGAGCGCGAATAACGCTTGTTTCACGTCGCATAAATCTATCGCATAACTTTTCTCGTCCGCCATGTTTTTCTCTACCGTTTTCGTTACGTCATACTCGTCGCCATTTTGATTAATTAAAGTGACGGTGGTGCGATGAGGAAAGTCATGACTGAGGTCAGCGTCGAACTCTCCGCTTAAGAAACTCACTTGAACCGTCAATCCGGCTCTCTTGTACTTTCCAGCCCCATCTAAATACACGTGCAGTTGCACCCTGTACCCACTCGGTCCAGTGTAGAAGTAAGGGCTCTCCTGGTACTGGAGTAGCCCTTCTCTTTCCATCCCTTTCCTCTCTGTATACTTATTGATGGTCCAATTCAATGTCCCGTTGTAGGAGTGGACCATTTGGGCCATAGGCGGGGCCTCGATGTACACCTCCAGGAGGTGTTCGTTGAGGGAATCCCTACTTGATAACTTCGTTAGCGTGTAGTTAAACCTCATTTTCTCCCTGTTATTTTCTCCGAACGAATGGAAAACGTTGCCGCACATCCACTCTTTCCTCGCGGCATGTTCATGCGTGCTCCTCATCCGATAGTACACGTTGGGCATGAGCTTAACATCCCGGAAGAACTTCTCTTCGTTTTGGTATTCCAATTGCAGGGAAAGGCAGGGGTGGCCGTGGTAGTCCTGGTCTACTTTCACTCGACCGACCACCGGATATGCGCTCCATTTGAACCACTCGCCTTCCGTGGCTCGGTGCGGCAATTGCCACGTAACATCCGGTAGAAAATGATTCGCGCCGTTCAAAGCGAAACAATTTAACTACAACATTAATAGTAAATTAAAATGGGTTTTACAACTATAAAACAAGATATGTCCATTTAAGTCTAATTGGACTTAACCTTTTCTTCCGTTTCATTTGGTTCGCCTAATTTTTGCAATTTCTATTTAAAGTTAATAAAAATAAAATTATTACTACATAAGAAATAATAATAATAATAATAAAATTGTTGGGTTTGGTATTTCCGGTCCGCACTACCGTTTCGATCTGCGTCCTCAGTTGTTGTAATTGCGTCTGAATGTTTTGGTCCTTTTTCTCCAGGATGTCCATCCACAACTCGCCTTTGCTCTCTATTTGCAGCAGTTTGTCCCTGTTTTCTTTGACACCGGAAGTGAGACTATTCGCACTTCCCATTTCACCTTTCGTTAAAAAAACATGATTAATTTTAAGAATTTATGAAGTTTAGGGTGTTCGTTGGATAACGTTAGTTTTAAAACGTGAATAAATCAGTCGAATTTTAATGAAAATTAATTATTATTTTTAAATTTACATTAATTAACACCTCCCATTTAATA
>JAQGAY010001890.1:0-12380 GCA_034698085.1 Polydesmus angustus
GGGGGGAGGAATATTATAAAGTTTGAATACACTATTTTAAATATTTACTAATTAACTTCCGAATTTAAAATCTTTTTGTACTGGTTGCTCGTCACTTTTTCAAGGATTTATATAAACATTTCGTTTGTGAGGATGCCGTTGTGTGCATGTATATATATTTTTTTTTTAAAAAAATGTTCTAATCAAAATGGCGCAATCCGTTCATTTTTATTACGAGGCATATTTAACAAAGAACAAGACTAGATTTTTCAAATTTTTTTTTTTTAGTTTTAAAAAAGTAAATTACATGCTTTTCTTGGTAAATATGTAAGCTATTTTTCCATGTACTGTATTTGTCTTTCCTTTTTATGTAGGTTTTCAGCCGTTTTACAAGGTTTTTGCGACTTTCCGCGAAAGAATTTTCCGCCTTTTTATTGTTTCAGCGCATGCCTTATTTTTCACCTCCGTAACCTTAATTTTTGTCGAAAAAAGAATGGCCACTATTTTTGGGACAAAAAAGGGATCATTATGCTTGACTTTAAGCCTCAGAGGAAAACGATTAACATAGCGAGACACTTAAAAAGCTCAAGAGAGCAATTCACAACAAACGAAGGAGAATGTTGAGGAAGGGAGTGTTCTTATTGCACGACGACCTGGAAACACAGTCGGTTGGGACATTTTGAACTGCCCCACTTACTTCCCTGATTTAGCACCTTCTGACTTTCACTTATTTATCTCCCTTAAGACTCATATGGGTTTTTAAAAAATTTAAACTGGCGAGAAAACGAAAAAAAAAAGTTATTTAGTTAAAAATGGAAACGGCGGAAAATTTCTTTGCACAAGGTCGCGAAAACCTTGTAAAACGGGTAAATACCTGCACAAAACGGAAAGACAAATACATGGAAAAATAGCTCACATATTTACCAAGAAAAGCATGTAATTTATTTTTTTTAAAACTAAAAAAAAAAAATTTGAAAAATCCAGTCTTGTTCTTTGTTAAATATGCCTCGTATTTTCGGTTCCAACATTATTGACCAAATTTGTTTACACAATTTATTTTTCGTTTTAGAGGGAAATAATTTACAACTTACTTTGGGTGTTATTTTTCATCTGTTAAGTTATTTTAAAATTAAAAAAAAAATTATCCCATTATTTTGATACGAAACCATCACCCCCTTCCGTCCTATGAATCGGCTTTTCCATTTGCCAGAATTGAGAGACAATGGCAAAATGAAGCAAATTTCAGCCAAGATCCTTGTACAAGACATCATCAATTCAGTTTAAATGACTCAAATCTACTCTTAAAAGTTTTCCAAAAATTAATATTTTTCCTGGATAAAAAATTTTACCTGGACAAAAAATTTTTCCTGAATGAAAAAAATTTCCTGAATAAAAAAAATTTCCTGGATAAAAAATTATTCTTGAATAAAAAATTTTTCTTGGATAAAAAATTTTTCTTGGATAAAAAATTTTTTCCAGATAAAAAAATTTTTCCTGGATAAAAAAATTTTCTCGGATAAAAAATTTTTCCTGGATAAAAAATTTTTCCTGCATAAAAAATTTTTCCTGGATAAAAAAATTTTCTCCAATAAAAAATTTTTCTCGGATAAAAAAATTTTTCTTGGATAAAAAATTTTTCCTGGATAAAAAATTTTTCCTGGATAAAAAATTTTCTCTGGATACAAAATTTTTCCTGGATAAAACTTTTTATCCAGAAAAAAAATTTTCTCTGATAAAAAAATTTATCCCAAATAAAAAATTTTTCCTGGATAAAACATTTTTCCATAATAAATTTTTCCTGGACAAAAATATTTTTCTTGAATAAAAAAATTTATCTCGAACAAAAAAATTTATCTTAAATAAAAAATTTTTCCTAAATATAAAAAATTTTCCTGAATAAAAAATGTTTCTTGGATAAAAAATTTTTCCTGGATAAAACATTTTTCCATAATACATTTTTCCTGGGTAAAACATTTTTCCATAATAAATTTATCTTGGATAAAACATTTTTCCATAATAAATTTTTCCTGAATAAAAATTTTTTCTTCAATAAAAAACTTTTCTTAAATAAAAAATTTTTCCTAAATAAAAAATATTTCCTGAATAAAAAAATTTTCCTGGTTAAAAAATTTTTCCTAGATAAAAAATTTTTCCTGAATAAAAAATTTTTCCTGAATAAAAAATTTTTCCTGAATAAAAAATTTTTCCTGAATAAAAAATTTTTCCTGGATAAAATTTTCCTTGGATAAAAAATTTATCTCGGTTAAAAAAGTTTTCTTAAATAAAAAATTTTTCCTGGAAGTTCACTTCATTGCATTTAAAGGTAATACTGTAGCTTATTCCCAATCTTTGGCTCTTATGCACATTTTTATTTGCATAAGAATAAAGCTGTAAAATCTTTGGGTTTTCGTAAAATATGTGCATGTTCAACCTTATGTATTACTTGTTTTTATTTAAATTGGTAATGCAATTAATAAAGTGTCTCCACCTTTTGACTTCTTTTATTTCTATAAAAACAAACTGAATACTAGATTATTTTTCACTCAAAATAGCCATATACATGTTGGCAAAATGAACAGGTTGTTGACAACCTGTACATGACATTGTAGGCTACATTATAAAATACAGTGAAACCCGGTTATAGTGCGATTCAAGGGACCGAAAAAAATTCGCACTAAAAGCGGTTTCGCACTATATGCGGGAAATGCTAAAACTTGTTACTAAAGTATTTTCAGAGTAAAACGAAACATTTACTCAAAAATATTTTTTTTATCCATTTTTTTTTTTTTTTTTTTTGGCTTTTTATTACATGCATAGCCTACTGTAATTGGCACGATAAAACTGGCCAAAAAGTTCACAATTTCTTAAATTCTTATACTGTATTTGGAATAAATTTTTTCAAAAAAAAAAAATTCACATAAGCGGGTTTCACTGTAATTTTACATTTACACAGTTGGCAACACTGTGACAGAATTCTTACAGTAGGATCGATCGAGCTTGATTAATTTGCACAACAAACTTAAATTTAATCTACCTATTGAGAAATAACCTGTTTATAAATTTGTAAGTGTGTAATTATTAAGTATTAAATTATAGCGCTTGTGCAACATGTGTAGTACACTGTAGAGGCACATCTTCAAGACTAGTGAAGAATGTTTGCAATACTATGGATTTCATTACTCTTAAGTTCTGTATTTCTCAGAGTATTAATTTCGCAGGTACGTTGTTCTTAGAATTTCAATTATCTTGCAATTAGAGACATGTTCTGTTGCCTACACTATAGAAAAATTGTCTCTGTAGCTCAACTTTGTGTTAAATTTTTGTTTGTTGCTAGATTTTCTTGGTCATATGTTGGCGAAGTGGCTCCTATCAGTACCGACTCTGTTGAGTATGGATGAGCTCTGGAGATGACGAGGAAGTGAATCTGCCGGGCAAAGACATTGCTTCTTTCAACACTCTCTCAGTTTAGTTCTGACGTTTTCTCTTGTTAACCATCGCGGTGGAAAGTGTGCAGGGCTCAGCGGTAATCGAGCGAGAAGGGATCCTCTTATCGAATCTCGTCGGCAGAAATTGAACCCCGTCATAGGAATTCATAATCATCTTTCGACTACTGTATTTAACGCAAGAAGATTGAAAGACGAGTGCGCGCGTAAGACGAAAACGGTACCTGATGAATGCGTCAAATGGCAGCGACAGGTGACAAAACTGGAACTTGAAGAAATGAAGTTTGTCGTCTTCAAAGAATTGGAGAGAGACCAGAAACACAGTCAAATGAACGTGCCCAGATGCGAAAAGGTAATGTTTTGGATATAGATTGTGATTTTTCGAGTGTTCAAAATTAATTTTAGCGTGTTGTAGACTGTGAGCGCGAAGAAAGATGAGTGGAGCCCAAGATGATTAATTCTTCCGCGAAAGTCGAGGAAAGCGTGATGGGATTTAGAACGCCTTTTCTACCTGAAAAACTCAAGAAAAGTGCGAAGAAAGAAACTTCGCCTCATAAATAAAGCGAGATTCCACTTTAAGGTTCTCTTTTCTAACCAAAATGACTGACAAAAGCGATAGAAAAAGGTTAGTAACACACATACGTTTAGTGAATTTTATTTGTACGAGAACTTGTTTATTATTAAGACATTCTCATAACCTTAGATTTAATTTTCATGATTATAATTTGTTTTTTTTTTTTAGTTTGCAAGTGGTTTTAAAGCATGGTGGATGTTATTAAATCGGATCAGCAGGTTTCAGCAGAACTGCATTAGTATTATTTTTCTACAGTTTGTTATCTTGCTATTTTAGAAAACGTAAGTAAAATACGATAATGAAACATGTTTTTTAAATATACCGGTAACATGATTTATGAAAAACAAGGGAAAGAATTTTTTACTATGTCTTCGTTATTTTTTAGATAGTTGTGATAAGGTTGATAATAAGATACGTGATGTTATATTCTTCAATTCTCTCTTGGTGATCGACATTGTGACTGCATGCCAGTGCTTTGAGTGATTTCTTCCCGAAAACAGCTTCCAAAAAATCCTCCCAGCAGTTTTCCAAGTTTACGAACTTATTTTAAGAAGAAAAAGAATACTAAAGTGAGCATTAATTTACTTTTGCAGAGTGAGATAGATAGTATTAATATTGTTTTCGTCTTTCAGACGCAGCTTTCTAACGACTAACGTAATTTTAAGTTCAGGTACTATTTCTATCGATAACTGTTATCAAAGCAGGATCAAAAAACTTGAATTTGGCGTTCACGTTAGAGGATTTTTATAATGTTAATACCTATAAAACTTTAGTATGAAAGCCTTTTTATATTAAATCATGCCTTTCTACTAAATTTCATTTATTCGATTTACTTTTTTCCAGACTCTAACTTCTTGTCGCCGTCAGGTGGCATTCTTCTTGGAGGCGACGGAGGATATGAAGCCTGTGGTCGGAATCTCCACAATTCTTCTCCTCGAAGCAGACTGTAGACGATTTTATTAATGTTAATTAAAAGAGTATTGTTTTATAATTAATTTTGGCGTGTTGCAGATTGTAGGCGTCTACAAAGAGGAATACCTAAGTGTAATCGAGAAGTATGCCAGGAAATTTAGGACACTTTCTCTACCTTGCGAATGTTAACTGGTTAAGGTCTAAATCATTATCACGAAATTCGCATAAGCACAGATTCTTATTATTTGACACACTTTTAATCATTTGGTTTAACCACTTTTTGCTTTTACGAATTTATACGGTAATTTAGTCTACACCCAAGACATTCGTTATGCAGAAATTTTTCATGTATTTAATTAATGTGATTTAAATGTTGCGTTTGCTATTGCTTCAGAGCTGGAATTAACTCCTGGTCTTAGTTAATCGAAGCAAGAGAACAAATTTAATGATTACGAGCTCACCATTCAAGAATTTGAATACAGTAATATCGTCTGTTCTACGTCAGCGCCACGGCAGGTACAGTGTATATATGTGCAACAAATTTGTGCTTTAGTGAATTGTTTGAACTGGGAAATCTTCAGTACATGCATCGTAAAGAAATTCTCTTTTCCTTGAAGTGGAAACTGTTTAATAATTTTATGCTGTATTGAGAAACTGTAATATATCTACAATTTCTGAAAACAATATGTACTTTCATTTAAGCTTAACAGAATTTTTATTGTAGATTGAACTTGTAAAGCATTATTTTGCAGTCTATCAGTATCTACTGAGAAATAATCTGTTTATAAATTTGTACGTGCACAGTTAAATTGTTGCATTTGTGCAAGATGTTTAGTTACTGTAGTATGCTTACGTTAACTCTAAATTTGTTTTTCGTCCAGAATAACTTTTAAATCAAATTTCTCAGTAAACTCTATTATTTTTTAAGTGTTACAGTATAATATTGTTAAGTAACTTGCTGAAGTGAAATAATTTCGTAACACTAAGGATTTTATTATTCAGAGCATTTCTTAAAGTATTAACAGTTTATCTCTTCAAACGGATTTGTGCTGAATCAAGAATTTCGCACTATTAAAGAGAATTTCTCTACGTGAAAAATTTCGCTGTTCTTAGATTTTCTCTTGTATAATTGCAAGAGACGTGTGCGTTGCATTATAGAAAAATTGTTGCTGCAGTTAAATTGAGATTGTATTGATGGTAAATTTTTGTTTGTTTCTAGATTTTCTTGGTCATAATTTGGCGACCTTGCTCCCAGCGTACGACCCTGTTGAGGATGGATGAGAGCCACTATCCTCGTTCAGCTCCGACGTTTTCACTCGCTAATCATCCTGGTGGAAAATGGGCAGCACTCAGAGGTGATCGGGAGTAGTCTTCGTGTTATCGAATCTCGTCAGCGGAGAAACAATCCCCTTCATAGAAATTCATCTAATCAATTTCCCACCGAGTGGAAGATGAGTGCGCGAGAAAAAAAACAGATTTAACTTCCTCAACATTTGCAATTTCTATCTCACGATTAAAATTATTCGGGATTCTAAAAAAATCCATTATTTTCCCAGCAACTTCCAAAACTAAAATTAAAAACGATACTTGAGCTATATAAAAGTTTGCTTCAAAAAAAAAAAAAAAAAATTGAGTTAAGTATAATATTCTATTTTTTTAAAAAAATTGAAATAGTTCCTGACATTATACCTTCATTAATTAATTCATGTAAAAGATGAAGAGTAAGAGGAGATATTGACGTTTACTGATGCAATTACTGTTAATAGCTTAAATAGTCTAATTTAATTAATTTCGATTATTATTTTGGAGGGAAAAAAATTATTTCTACCTGCAACTAATTAATATTTCCTTCGCCTCATTTATTAACGGATATTTTGAAGAAAACACTTGCTATAGTACCAAAAATAAACGAACAAAATTTGCGAATATTTTCTACTATTTAAAGCAGTAAATAAAATGTCACGGCTGCGTGCCTCTACCGGGATTATACAAGTGAAAAAGATTCTCCTCATTCTCTCACCATCTAACCGTCCTTCCCATACTCTTCTGTTTATCCTGTTTCCTCAACTCCTACGGCACTCTCTCCTTCGGCTACGGCTGACAATTAAACGCCAATTTAACCGACTTGCTCATTGCTTTAATGAAACTGAACGCCGGCTTGGCTTACATCATTTTCCCGCTGGTCAGCTACTTCAGCTAGAGCCCGAAACTCCTCACCTACTTGAAATTACACCAGCAAATCGACCCGCTGTTGAAACCAGGAAAAAAGCGACTGAAATTTTACGCCAATTTCACGTTCTTGGTTTTAACGCTTAACGCTTACGCCCATTATTATTCGCTTTTGTACACCAGATACAAGATGTTCAAGGGCAAAAAATTAATTTTCGAGAGTTCTTCCACGCTCTCCGGGCTCAACGCCGTCTTCTGCATCACCTCGCAACCCTACGTCGCCATGTACGCGCTGCTACAACTCATCTTAAAATCGGCTTTCGATCAGCTAATTAGAAATATCCAAGGGGAAAAAGTACGGGTATCGGTAGTTGGTATCTCCCAGCACATGGCGGATAAATTAGACACGTTAAGCGCGCAGTAGCCTATTGCGTGTTGTGCAAGTTGAGTCGACTTTTAGACGATATGGTCTCTGTAGAAATCGAATGGTCATCAGAGGAAAGTTTTATCGCCACTGTGTACAACATTACGTTCCTCACTGCCAAATTCTCCTCCAATAATTTGTGTATTGCAACGGGTATTGTGAATAATTTTAACGTGATCGTTTTGGTACCGAACTTGGCTGAACTCACCAAAAATTCTGTTAATTCGAGATGGATTTTCAGAAACTAGTAGATGTAATTTTTGACTATTTTAAATAATTTAGAGAAACTCTCAATGTCCTTTTTTTATGTTTCAGGCTCTTCGAGTAATACCAACCATTCATTCCGTTTTTAAATTTGATCGAGACAAATTAGTAAAAAATAAGGTTGAAAAAAAATAATAAAATTCATTAAATACCGGTACTGTATTTAATTTTATCTACAAAATATTTTATTTAAACTTTTAGATGCAAATCTTAGGTCTTCAATCTTTACACTTGAAAGTCTCGTTTTCGGCTTCTAATTTTTTTTAATTGGATCAGATGTTGATTTCCTATAACTTGTACTTTTTTTTCCCCCACTACAAGTATTTTTTTTTAGATTATTCAATCGATTATCTCTCAATGGGTAGTGTTTTATAAAACTAAAAATAGCGCGTAGAAAAGACGTCAAACTCAACAGTCCCATAGTATAAATTTTCATAATGTTTATATACAGTTGGCAAACAAAACCTTACGAATGGAGTGTCCTGATCTCCTGTAGGAAAAGCATGTAAGAAATTTTTTTCACGAAAAGAGTTTGAAATTTCATTTTTTTGAATAATTTACAACTACCACAAAGTCCACAACATCTAAAAATATTCTGCTTATAATATGGCTTATTTGTATTTAACAAACAGTTTAAATACCTTGTGATAAATCTATTACAAATTTTTATAACTAAACGGCATCCAAAAAAATATTTAGTTATGTTGAAAATAATAACGCAATTAACTAGCTTTTTCATTAAACTATTACCGCAGTAAGATATACCATATTTTCTTTTTACTAATTCAAATTTATTTACATAATTTCTCCCGAATTTACATCGTTATCCTCGCAAACAAGCTTTAAAATTTCACACCTGAGCACTTTATAAAAAAAGAGTGGTAAATTTATCGCAAGTTATCGCCTCTGCCGTTTTTTTCATGAGAAATTCGGCTTGGTATTGAGCAACCATAGCTTCCAGCCCGTGAGTGATGAGCTTGGACGGGTCAAACTTCATCTGCGGGCTCTTCGCTTTACGTTTTGGCTTAAACAATGAGAGCAAAGCTTGAAAGATCCTCGGTCGCAGCTTCGTTCGGTACTCACAGCTTCTTCTCGCCGACATTTTCTCGGGAACTTCAACTTCAATTTTAAGCGGAGGAGGAGTAGGGGGCGGAGACGCAGGACGAACGGGACGCCGGGGGCCCACGATCACTAACACCGGAGGAGATGGGGCGCGATAGCTCTTCACAGACGAACGTCGAATTACAGGACTACAACTCATTTTCTGCCGAAAAGTTCCAAAAACCAAAATAATTCTTGTATGTTTTTTTTTGACCACTCTATTTACATGTAAATGCTGTTGTTTACACTTTTACAAAAAACCACAACCACGTGTTCCCAAAAAAAATCAGGCTTTGGTACGTCAGTAACAAGATGACTTCACAAATTCAGCACAAATATACTATTTTCCAAGATAAAATATACTTAATTTAAAAATTATTAGCCAGAAATCGAGTTAAAAAAATAAATTGCGACGGAAGAGAGAAAAAAAAATGAGCAAATTCCGGTTAAAAATTTGATGGTGGAATGAAATTAGAAGCCAGAAAGTCAAGGTTAATCCGTCGGCTTCTTCTTCTTTATTATTTTTTTTGTGAAAATGATCGCCTATTGTTTTTTGTGGTACAGTAATGAAAAGAGGAGCAACCAACTATTTGGGTCCCTCGACAATTTCTACTAGTTTTTTTTTGTTTACTTCGAGAATTATTATTAATATGCTTATTCTAATTTTTTTACAGCATTGCTATATCGGACAAATATATATAGCGATCAAACACGAATTGTACTTGTGTCAATCAATTTCTTTTTAATGAGTTTTTCCATTAGTTGGGTAGGTGGTACCATTCTTTTAAATGTGTTTTTTAATGCAATTAAAAATAATAATAAAAGATAATCATTCACATATTTATTTTGTTTAATGACAAAACTGTTTTCAAGATTATTTTAAAAATGTAAACAAACACAGATAGTTATAGTTATTCAAAAACCAATAAAAAAAGTGGGATCAGCAAAATTAAATTGATTTACTGCTTTATTTTAAACCAGCAAACTTCACTTGACGTTAAACAGGTCTCATTCAATGAGAATCGCTCGGGATTGGACCCGTCTTACAAATTTTTTTTGATCTGCACGGATGTTTCGTCACGCTAATTATGAAACTCCCCTCAAAACGTTTTTCTGTTCCAAAAGCAAAAAATGAAAATAAGTACAATAATTTCAGGAATTTAGAAAAGTTTTCGTGAAAGAGAAAACGATTATAGAAATATTTTAGATTTATCTAAAAATAATTATAAAAACGAATACTTACTACCAGCCCGTTTCTTATTAGACATGGATTTGTTCTCGGTATTCATTTCATAGTGTTGACAAGCCCTTTTAGACGCAGTAGGACGCTGTTTCTTTTGATTGGAAACGTTATCCTAAAAATCAAGATCTACTTTCAAGATCTTTTTTAGTCGTCCAACGATTAAAAATAAAAGCAACCTTAATTTTTTTAAATTAAAAAAAAAATGATGATTTTCATACCTTTCCCGCCGCAAAAGAAGTCATATCAAAGACGTAAGTTACTGCGCAAGTATGTTTATGGATAGCTTCGCGCAAACCCATAAGGAAATGAGACATGTTGGTAGGAAAAAAGGAGCCTCTTTTCTGTTTCAGCCCGTTCAATCTCGCTCTTCAATTATCCCTCTACCTTTTGGTGTCTTTTATCAAAAAGCTTTTTGCAAACTTTATTAAAAGCTTTGCACACCTACAAATAATTAATCATTGTTACGTTGATACCGTAATTCGTAAATACTGCTATAGCCACAGAGCACTTGCCTTTCCCATTTGGACAAAATGAGATGCAAAGTTTTTAGCGGTAGGCATTGATATTTTTCAATGTTTCCTATACCAGTACTTGATTCCTAACATATGTTTTTTTCCTGCTCATAAAAGGTTTCTAACCTTTCAGGTCATCAGACTTTTCACTAGCTTTACGTTCCGAATTTTAAACATCCGTTATCAGTCAACTATGAAATTTAAACTCCGATACAGTAACCAATTATTTTTCGAAATTATAAACACTGTTATAAACTTATAATAACAGAGGCTCGTCATAAACGGATTCAATTTCTTCGCCTTTTCATATTTCATTCCCTTGCTCGTCCTTTCGCCAACTTTATCTTCTGCCGTCTTATAACTTTTCTCCTATATGTAGGTACCAGATTAAGCATACTTATTATCGCAAGCAGACATAATTATGAGCTTTTAATTATCTAATAATTACTTTCTCCGTTTTGATCTTGACCGATCTCCAATTAAAAACATCTCGTTTTTCAACACTTTCGTTATAGCTGTCACCTGCTTAAATCAATCACCGACATAACTTTGGTCTTCTTGGAACGTAGATTGTCTTTTGTGGTCATGACCACGATGAAAGAGTAGTCATTGTTCAGCGGCTTGTTTCTCGCCAACGATTTTCCTGTCTTGTTACTACTTGAATCGTCCTTCTCGGAAAAACTGCTTTCTCCTTCAGAATCGGCGTCGTATTCGCATGCATCTGCACGATTCTTCGACCTTAAAGTTAAACGCATATACATATAAATTATTATCCTTATAATACAGTCACATTTTATAACAGTGTTACTGTTAATAACGTTACTTGAGGTTATCCGGAGCTTTGCTTTTGATTTGGTCGTTGCTGAGAAACGGGTAGGCTACAACACGGCCAAACGCTTGCTTTCCACATCCAGTTCATTTTTACTACTCACACGGCTCAATTTATTCGATGGTTTGTTATATTTTTTCCACCACGACTCCATATTCGGCACCAATTATTATGTAATAAATTTTCTTTACATTTAATAAATAAACGCGCGGTTTCCAATTAATATTATGGTAAAGCTACCCGTAGTATCAAACGCGACTCTCTAAATCTTTAAAAATCGATAGTGTCGCGTTACGTCATCGCCTCTATGAACAGACTTCTCGACGTTGTAACGTTACAGCGACACTACCTCTCTACTTCCGAGGACGCATTTCAAGGACAGATCAAATTTCTTCGTGGCGACTAGAAGCCATTTTGTAAAGTTTTAATAAATCAGTTCTAATTTCTAAGCAAATTTCTAAGGCCTTTGAGTTAAAAAAAATTGCTAAAGTGTTTTTATTCGATAGATTAAAATTAATTTATTTTGTTAGGTTTATTGCACTAACCGTTAATTTTTTTTATAACTTCTGTTGAGGATGCCGAAGTGCACTACAGTAGTGTTGGAAGTACACTTGGAAGTCAACGGCTATAGTGTAATTGATCGGCGTGTTTAAAACATTTTATTTTTTGTGTTTTTTTTTTTTTTTCGTATTTTTCCAGCCGGATATTTAAACGCGTGACGTTTGTCAACAGCGGATATATTCTTCAAAAATTAATAACTACGTTTGTGCGGGGATTGCGGCAATCGAAGGTAATTTTGCAGCTTGCATGAGCATTCGTTATACAGTATTTGAATTTTTGAAAATGGTCGAACTATAGTGGCTAGAATTACCTAGTGTGGAAATCGACCTATCTTAAGCATTACGTGAGATGAGGAAAAAGTGGGCGAGT
>JAQGAY010001891.1:0-12379 GCA_034698085.1 Polydesmus angustus
GTATCTGGAAATATTATATTTCTAAATAGGTACAGTACTAAAATAGCTAAAAAAAGATAAAATAAATCCAACCTTAAATAATACTCCCCAAAATTATAGCCATACGAAATAAAAATATTACATAGATAATTTTATAAAAATATTAAATTATTTATTGAAATAATTAAAAACCATTTCAATTTGTTTATAATTTCGACTTGAAATAAAACTTGCTAATAGAAAAACTACTCTACATTTAAGAGTTGGCACTAAACGTAAACTTATTGCAACTTCTTATTTATTCTTCAAAGGAACATTCTCTAATAAATGTGTATCTTTAGTTGGTTTAATTTCTAAATCAAAAAAATGATCAAAATGTTGACGAATGTTATTAAAAATCTTTTCCCATAAATGTTTACCGTAATTTCCTTTTTCGTTCAAACGTACTTGAAGAACCGTAGTTCTTAAAACTTCTTCCGCTTCGTTACCAAAATTTATTCGCTAAAAACAATAACCAAATTGAAAACGAGGTCGTCGAAACCACTGAACAGCTGATCTCAACGTTGAAACAGCTGATCTCAACCGCAAAAGTAAAGTTATTAATCTCACCTCTCTGATCTTTACCGTATCACATTCTCGCATACATTTTCGAAATTCATCGTTTATCTTTTTGCGAACTTCTGACAAGGTTAAATTGAAAGTTTTGAGTAAAAGTATTAATTTATTAAGTAAAAATAAATAGTAAGAATAAAAAATTATACCTTCCAATGCGTATTCATCATCACGAAAGACGTTTAAACGAGTTCGATGCAAACGACGAAAGCAAGCCAATACCTGAAAACCAAAAAATACACACATTTTAAAGTGACAATTTTTAATCCAGAAATATAATAATAAAAAATAAATCTGCGGTCATCACCTCTGATCTTAAGCTCGCCATCTCATTTCTGATTTTCTCAAATCGAATTTTGAGCCACAATTTCCGGAAAACGGAATAAATTTCCGGACATGCGCATTGTGAATCGCAGCGCGTGGCAAATTTAATTTTATTTTATTTTTACAGTGCATTCACAGTAGGCTACTGTACAGTAAACTACGGTAATTCTAAAAAGTTTGAAGTCGTATTATTATTATCGTTTTTTTTTGTAAATAATTATATATTGATTTTTGTTTTTGTAAATATAAAAAAAAAAAAAAAAATTCAAGAACGTTTATTATTTTTTTTTTTTATAAATGGCATTTTTACAATTTTTTTTTTGTTATTTAAACTTTAAGACAAACCAATTATGTTATTCATTAAACTGAAATTTTGTTATAAAGTATCTTTAATGCTTCATAAATGTCATAAATAAATACTTTGAATTTGAAATACCATTTTATAATGTCTTAGTATTTTTTGAACGTTAATCTGAAAATTTCTATGGTTTGACATTTTTTTGTTTGCAAGACAGTTACAAACAATAACTAAATCTCAAACTCAAAGTAATAAATTTTTAAGGAAAAAAAAAAAACCCATTAATTCTCTTAATTTTTTTGACTTAGAATAGTAAAATACAGTACCGGTACAGTAATATTATAACTTCTAAAATTTTATCAGAGGTTTTTTCTCTCCATAAAACTATTATTACTTCCTTAAAAAAGTTGTAAAACTCCATCTAACAACAAATTTTATTAATTCATAATAAAATATTAATTTCAGATAATATTAATGTACATGCGGTGATTATTATAAAAACGAAATTATAAGTTATAACTCTTATCAATTTCACCCTAAATCACGATTCTTTAATATGCAAAATTAGAAAAAAAAATTTAAATAAAAAAAAAATCACTCGATATTAAATAACGTAGGCTAATTAAATTATCTGCATTAATTAGATACATGAAGTGACAGAAATAAAAATCCGGCATTAATAATTAGTCGTTGAATGGAACCCTCCAGTTTCCAAATGAACAAACTTGGGCAATGTTTTGTAAGCAAAGTAGAAGAAAAAAAACCAAATTCTTGCCTTTGTTAAAAATAAAAGAATAGGTGAAAATAGTTTCTATATTAAATAGAAAAGCCACATACGAAAAAACAAAAAAAAAAAAAGGAAAAAAAAAAAGAAATGTAATGGTGAACAGGTTTTCGTGGAGCCCTCCCTTCCTCCCTGCACATCCACAAGAGTCTACCCTTAAGAGGGGTAGTAGGGCGACCGACTTCCTTCGATCTTTCAACTCTGCTAACGAAAGGAGAAAAAGAGAGAGAGAGAGAGATCGAGGAGGAGGAGGCAGGGAGAGTAGAGAAATAGAAAATGACGGTGGTGGTGGAAGAGGAATTGGAAAGAAAAAAGCGAGGGCTTGTTTAAAAACTTCAAAATGGCGGTGCACAACAACAGTGGATCCATACGGTTAGTGGAGAGGCACAGGAATACCATTTTACGCGAGTTGGACGTCAACAAAATCATCCCGCATTTAGTGCAAAAAGCCATTTTCAGCTTGGACGAAGAAAACAAAGTGTATCAAGAAATCTCCGCGGTGAGAAGGGTGGAAATCTTTTTGGATATCATAGTAAGGAAGAGTTCGGACGCGTATCGAGAGTTTTGCCTCATTTTAGAACTTGTGGCTCCTCATCTGCTCACATGTTTCCTCCTGGACAACAACACCGACGTAACCAACACTGCAGGTAATTACGCACACCATTTTAGTTTCGAACTAACAGAATATTTACTTATTAATAATTAAAAAATGGTTATAAGAATAAAAAAAAAAACTTTTAATGTCACGGAAAATTAAATCGCGCGGCGTTTTTAGAAGCGGAACAGAACAGCTACTACCGCAGTGTTTTGAAAAACAAAACCACCTGTTTTTTGTTTTGTTTTTTTAATGGGAATTTATTTTACCCTTCACTAACTTTTTTTTTTTTGTTGATATAACTTGTAAATCAAGTCGACTGAGAATCGTATTACTGCAATTATTATTATTATTACAGTATTTTTTTTTTACGCTTGTGTAAACTACGAGGTGCGCTAGAAAAGTATTGAGACTGTTGTTATATCAAACTTTGTATTTACAGTATTATTAAAGCTTCAATTCAATGTTACCATTTTTAAAAGAAGATGTAGATTATTTATTATATCTATTTATTTATAGTAAATTTATACACCCCTTTGAAATGTCCTTTGGCCTCGAAAAAGTTTAAAATTTTGCCATTTTGGTATTATATAGGGTGTCCCACGGAGGACGCACTTTTTAAATAATTAATAAATTAGTCAAATATTAATGAAATGCATTTATTTATTATATATCTACATTCAGCAACATCTCCGATTTAATAATAAAAAAGAAAATGTGGCATCCGACCGCCCCAACTTAGTCCGCACGTGTTAACGCGCTTAACGAAATTTCACATGCCGAGACTCAGCCGGCGCATGCCGCGATCTAGTCGGCAGGTGCTATCTAGAAGTCCGCGAAAGCTTTAGCCGTCAAACGTGAGTGCGCGAGCGCGTTAACACGTGCCGACTCATTTGGAGAGGTCATATACCATATATTATGGTTTTTTTATTATTAAATCGGAAATGTTTTTAACTGTAAATATATAAAAATAAATACATTCTCATTAAAATTTAACCGATTTATTAATTGTTTAATAAGTGCGCCCTCCGTAGGACACCCTTTACATCCAAGTAGAAAAATTTAGGAAGTTTACGTAATTATTGTTACGAAGAGAGAAATAAACATCTCCCGTGGAGGTATAGATTCCTAAAGCATCAATTTTGAAGGCGGTAAAATAATTTTGAAGCTTAATAAATACAAAGTTTTATAATCACAGTCTCATTACTTTTCTGGCGCACCTCGTATACGTGAGTGCTGTCATTAAGAACGGAATTATTATCTTCGGAAAATGTGTTCATAGGGTACAAAAGTTTCACAGACCACTCATTATAACCGTTCACACAATTTTATTTACGCGTGGAAATATATATAAAAAAAATCGTATTTTTACATTTTATTGCCGGATAAAATCTAATTGTAATCTTTTTTTTTTTTTTTTTTGAAGAATACTATCGGTTGAATAGACCGAAGTCTATGACCGAAGAGAGTGGATCGGGAGCCCAAGCTTTAAAACTCGGTCTGGAATTAGCGTTAAAAGAACGTGATGGTGGTGGAATATTTCGCGAAAATTCGATGGCTTTACAAGAAAGAGATAGAACTATGAAACAATATAAAATCGAAATGAAACAGGAAAGAGATCGAGTGTTATCCAACTCGGCTCCGACCAATGCCAATTGTAGAGCCAATAAAAGGTAAATATTTAATGTTAAATGTTATGAATTTTTGTAATTACACATTTTTTTTTCTTTAAAGATTTTCGTTATCTCCGAATACTATGTTAAATGATCATCGAAGTCCTAATATAGGATTATTAGCGAGTAGCACAATTAAATCTCAACATTTAATGCCCATCATGGAAAATCGAGAATATAACGATCAGGTAGGATCAATAATTAATATTTTTCACTAATAATAATTGACTTTTCTTATAATAATGTTACCGGGTATAACTCTTTCTGTAAGAAAGTTAAACTTATTTTTAAAAAAATCAGGTTGTCTGCTTGAGGCTGTTGTTGCTTGGGCTTAAAAATCCCTCGCACATTGTGTGTTGTAATTTTTTTTATTAATGTTACGGCAAAAGAAAGTTGAGTGCAGGTTGAAAAAACAAAATTCTAAAACTTTACTTTTGAAATGACAATGAACCCGAGGTGTTTGCCCTTGAATAAACTACGATATTTTACCGATAGAAGGCAGCAGGTGTCTAATCTTTTCAACTCATTTTCATCCTTCTCTTCTTCCCTTGCAAAAAAATATTTTTCTGAAAGAGAGAGAGATAGATGATGATGAAATTATTGCTTTCGCTTATCCTTATTTAGAAAATTACTGTACATGTAGTACTGAGATGCAGCAGTAAGCAATATAGTTTATACAACTTGGTTCTAAACTATTTCAGGAAATTAAATCTAATTTTTAAGATGTAAACTTACATACATTTAGTTTACCATTTTAAAAAAAATCATTGGTACCAGTAGGCTACTGTATATTTTAATACCGATCCAGTATAAAATATAATTTTGAGAACCCCGAAAATTTTAGTAAAAAATCTTAAAGATAATTTTAATTACCGGTATAATAAAGCTGTTATAATTTTTACATTATTAAAAAGTTAAATGTTTTAAAACTACTGTAATCTGTTGTAGGCCTTCCGAAAAAATAGTTTTTAAGCAAACTTAGTTTTACTTTTAAAGAAATTAATTAAAATGCTTAAAGTACATTTAAATAAACGAAATTAAACTAATCAAGTACCGGTAATTTGTTTTTCATTTTTAAGTGTATGATTAACATTTTCATTGGTGAAATTTTCATTAAAAATGTGAGATATTAAATTATTGATAGTCCGAGTTTTTGCTTTCAGTTTTTAATCTAATAAGAAAACACGACCGAAAAAATATCGGTTTTATAAATTAATAATGTGTTAAATAAATTTGAGGCGCGCGCGTGTATAAAATGCTCGTAATTGATAAATTGACGGATTAACGTGTTTGAAGGATTAAGAGCTTTATATGGCTTGTTTTTTATTATTATCTCGATGCTACTACCCTAATTGAATTAATTTTGAGAATGTGATTGTGACATGAGGTGAAAGTATTTGCGATTTAAATAATAATGCTTTCAACTGATTTTCCTACCGACAACCGTTCGGTCGGCTTCACCGATCGCTCTACGGCAACCCATTTCCATGTCTAATTTGCGAGCCAAACATGAGTTTTAGTCGGCTATTTGCATGACTAATAGCTCATTTGCAAAATGCTTTGTGCATCCAAGCGAAAGAAAAAGATTGAAAAATAGAAAAAAAAAAGACTTCCTATTTTGATTTAATTCAAAGATTTTAAAGTAACCTTAACGGAATGTTTCTGAGTGCATGTACGATTGCTTTTCTATCTCTTTTCATCTATTTCATTAAAATTGACGCTAATTTTTTTCCAATTAAGCTATAAGAGGCTTTTAAGTGGTTATTTTTAGGAGAAAAAAACATTATATTTTCTATAGCGTTATTTACTTATAATCCACTTTGTCATTAGTTTTTAAAAATGAATTATCTACATTTCAACGGAGCGGACAAGCTCTCATACCAATTCAAACATTATTTAAAAAAAATGGTACATGCGAGATGTTTTTACTACAATATATTGTAGGAGAAAATGGAAACCGGTGAGGAGAAATCACGAATGCAAATGAAATGAGGCCTCTCGAAGAGAAAATATTGTACATAATCAATGTTGTCATAAGCAATTACTCTCGCTCGATCCTCGTGAATTCACGTGAAAGGAGGAGGAGGAGATTGGGCCAGCTCATTTATAATGTACACTTCTCCCGATTAATAAATACAGAATCGGCGATAGACGTTTAATGACGCGGAAACGTGACATTAATTAAAATCAAAACTTTCTTGATTCGAAAAGAGCACCTGAAAGCCAGTGTGTTTACTAACTACCGTTCATTTGAATCGTGCGAGTTGAATTTATTTAATATGTCACTATTTTTCTATTATCTTCTGCGTATATACAAGTTGATTCGAAATTATGTAGGTCAGCTATTTAGGTTCGAAGAAACAGTGTATGTAAATTCGGTGGGTATAAATTTGATTTGTAGGACAAACATTGCACAAAACACGTTCTGCAGGTGGTTCCTTTCGACTGTTGTGATTAACATTCAACTTTTTTTTTATTGCTGCGTAACTACATGGGAGGAATTCGCGAGCATTTTTACATCCAGATCACGTGATCTGGATCACCCTCAAAAATAATATTTTATTACACTCGCTGATCAATTTCAAAATTTATTTGGTGATGTAATCATCGGTTACATTCACTCAAAATTCTATAAGAAAAAAAAAATCGTGCTTTTCTTATCATAATATGTAATTATTGTGATTATTTTTATTGGTTTTGCATAGCAAATTGTAGAAAAATATTGCGAGTTACATATGTGCGAAATTTAAATATTTTATCGATTGATTATATTATAGTAATTTTTATAAGTTAATATTTTTTAATAAACTGGTTTTTTTTACCACACCGTGTAGTTACGATGCACAAGGAATACACTAACTACTGGGTAGTTATTGTATATAAAAAATGTAAACACTTTCTAGTACAGTACATACATATAAAGACGACAAAATACTAATCCTGACGCTATTTCCGTAACATAATAATTATACTGTACATACGGTACTGTATAGTAATTGTAGGCAGGGATGTCATTGGTTCTTCCCCCTATGGGAAAAAATTTTAAATGACGTCCCGGATTGTAAGCCATAAATATGATGAATAAAATGCTACCGGTAGTCTTGGCTTCATTATGTATTATGATTTTATTAAATTTTAATATTAGTTGTAACTACTGCAGTGTTATACAATCAGGGGCATAGAAAAGTATGCTACATTAAACTTCATAATATTATGGACTTGTAATTAGTCCCCATAGACGATAGCTCTTTAAAGACTCAACAGTAAAATAAGCTTGTTTTAGTAGGCTGTTTCATATCGGTCTATACGTACCCTTATACCTAAATTAACACCGTATAAAATGAATCATTAATCGTTTGCTAAACATTTACTCATCCCAACTATTATCTCAATTATTACTCGATAGAACATTAATTTTGTAAATAGAATCCAAATGTGTACGGTAGGGTAAAAAATGAGGCGGATCTAGTCAGTCTTGTGAAACTTACAGGGTATTTCCATTAAACGTAGGATAATTTATATATTTTAATATACTGTATTTCCTGTTTTCTGCACACTATTATTATTGAATTGGATTTGGTTATTGGGGATAAATGTTTAAATTTTTTTTAAAATTTTTATCAAAAAATAAAAAATGGGCTAAAAAAAGTGATACTGGTAGGCCTACATATGTATTTATTTAAAAAAATTCAGTTATATGCCAGACATTTTCAATAATAAGATATCATGTTACTTGTGATTCTTCCGGACGTTTATGTTTCTATTAATAAAATGCTGCCCTAAATTTCGTTATTGTTTTTAACACTTTTAAAATAATATTATGGTCGCATTAAAAACTGGAGGAGACGCTTGGAGCATAACATTTGCTAATACACGTACAGGAATAATTTGGCACATAACTGATACGGTTAAAATAAATTTAATGTTACATTTACGGGGTAATTATGAAAAATAACGGAAAACATTTGTGTTTATTTGAATATCATAGCGAATTATAATTATGCAAGCTATTAAATGAATATTTGGGGTTAAGAGTATTAGAATGGTTAGTTCACAGTTAATAAATAAAAAAATACATTTTTAAAAATTATTAATAAACTTATTTTTTATTTTAAAAGCCTAATTTTTGAAAATGTAGGCCATACAAGGATGATGACGAATTTCAGTGTAAATAACTTTGAAATTAAATCGTTTCTTGTATATACATTTTTTTTTTAAAAAATATGTAACTTTGGAATAGAGAGGGTATAACATTTTACACTAATAACATTTAATACTACGGTACTAGTTTAATCGATCGATTTGAAAACTAGTTCATAAATGTTTGGTTTTTTTTGTCTTCCATCAATTTCATTCACACCGCTTGTTTGGACTTGAAACAAATTTAGGAAGTTGAGAGAGAGAGAAAAAAAAACATTCGCCAGCGCATAAATTTTTTTTTTTTTTTGACATTCTTAAATTTAATATTAGAAACAAGTTGTGTTTCATTTCAAAATCGAGTTGTAACAGGCAGCGGAACCATCATTTCGATTGTTTCCAAATGTTTGATAGAAATTCGACTTGAGTTTAGCACTTCGTATAAACAATTCATTTGTGCTCGGATGTTCAACATAGTCGTAGTTGTTTTGGTGATAAAGAAAAAAAAGTTAAAAAAAAAAATAAAATAACCTCAGTTGAAACGGAAAACAAAACGCGAAACGCATTTTTTGTAATTGGATTTGAAATTTATGATATTGATTCCATTCTCAAATAGAAAAGAGCAAAGAAAAGAGAAAAAAAAGTACCATATAGTGAGTGGAATTAGATTTTCCAATTTTTTTTCTTCTTTTTTTTTCTTTCTATCTTTCTTAAAATTATTTTTTCCTATATTTTCAAAAGAAAAAACGAGATTTTTTTTTAACGTCAAAGAAACGTGGTAATTTACGTTCATCAAAAAACTTGAAACTATAAATGTCGCCATATCATTGGAATAGCAAAGTGCGGATTCCATTATGGTTGAAAGCTGCAAGCAAAGACAAACGATATAAAAACATGGATAGGACTCATCGAAATGGTCAAAGACGTCAAACTAAAAGTAAAAAACATCGTCATCACGCGCATAGGCGTCGGGTGAGTTATTTTATACCGTTAAAACTTCATAAACTTATTTTTTTTCTTCTTCAATTTTTTTTAATTATGTGGGAGGAGGAATCACTTTCCATTCACTTTTGTTTGAAAACGGTAAAACAATGGATACTATACGCGCGCTAATTCTCATCAATATTTTATTTCTATTCCTAACAATTACAATAACTGTAGTTTCAAATTATATTGATATTATAACGTAATTAGCAATTTTTTTAAAAGGAAAATATGGCGGTTAGTACTGATATTAACCGCAAATTATATAATTTTACTGCAGATATAAAAATAAATAACAATATTGTGCGTCGCGTGTAAAAAAAAAATCTGAAAATTTTTTTGAATAAGACAAACAAATTAAGGTTAAAGGGAGGGTAAAAAACGATAATGTTACCGAAGGGATGTATTTATTTTTAAAGCATATAGAAAGCGAAAGCAACTTATTATTGATGAACCAATTACCGGTACAGTAGAATTTACGTGTGCAAGCTTGGCGCAAATGAATACAAAACAACCTACTGTAATAAAAAGATTTAATGTATCGCTAATACAACAATTTAAACAAAACATGATATGAAAATATTTGAGTAAAATTTTATTTATCATTGCATTACAGACCTACCGGTAATGCTTTCTTAAAAACGAAGTAATGACGTTTTAATTGAAATATCAGAAAAAATGAATTACTGTATACAGAAAGTATTTTTTTAAAAAAAATTTATTAGATTTTATTAGTTTTACTGTATTTCATTTTTTATTACTGATTTTAAGAAACATAAAACTATCTTTTTTGTAATATTTTGTTGCGATAAATTAGTAAATAATGGTTTTAAGTGTACAAACTTCCTCTTATGCGGTAATTTTTATAATTCAATTTTTATGTTTTTCACATAATGAATGTATCCAAAACAAAAATTCATAGCTGTGAGGTAAACATAAATCTCTAAAGTAGCACAAAATCGCTGTTCAATGCAATTTTTCAAACTCTTTTTACATTTTATTTAATTTCTAGTGTGAATATTATTGCTCAAGTGTTTGTATGTCGAAATGCGAATGACAAATGCGATTATGTTGTTGATCTTTACATTTGCGCATAAAACACACATTTTGAAAAAATATTTACGGGTCGTCAACCTTATCTCCGCATCGTAACGTAACGTAGACAACACTATAACAAGGTTCTTCCCACGTCACAAATATTCCAACAAATACATCTCTTCTGATTCTCTATTGATAAACGTTATTTTTATTATTTTTTAAAAAAAAATAATAAAAATCGTGAAACCTTCGGAAAACTAATTTTAGGTAGGCTTTTCTTTCAGTAAACAACAATCGTCAAAATTTAAATCGAGTCGAGAGATTGTAAAAGATCAAAAATTATCCAATCAAATCTCTCCCGCCCTCCCGCACTTCACATACCGTTCGTACGCGCCGTATAAATGAGTACAATTATTAACAATACAACGAATTAATGTATTTTGATTGACGTATGTTACAATTAAGAAAAAGATTTGTAATAATAGAGATGTGTTTGTTTTACGTACAAGCTATTTGTGTCAGTTATTCACCTGTAGTTAAACTACAAAAAAGCTTTTATAACCTCATTTAAAGGGTAAGGAAAATGCAATTACAATTCCACCTATTTCTTAATAAACTCTAGTTAAATAGTTAGCTACTATTATTCGTATTAAGTATGCGGGGGACAAAATACCGAGTGCCGTACTATTTTCCACTCAATAGAAATAAATGGTGTAAACAGTAACAAATAAAAGCGCTAAACAAAGGAGAGTATGCGGAAACTTAACTCGTGAATATTATTAAGAAACAGTTTTGGAAACAATTAGCGACCGGGAACAGTTTTTATGTATATTACACGCTTAGCTTTGAATCTTAAGTTTTTCTTATGGAAAACGCATACTGTAATCGAAATGAATTTAGTTTTTCAAAGAAATAAATCATTTTTTAAAAGGAAATGACAAACATTTTTTTTTCAGTGTTCTTTCTGTATAGGCTACGATATGTTACCAAAAAAAAATCTAGAATGTGAGAGAAAACATGCAAGAGTATCAATCAAATTTAGAATTTTCAACATCTTGCTAGCTGTTTTTCGTTGCTATTTTGGACACTTCCGCAATTTGTCACCTTAATTTTGGCAGCACTTTTTTTTTTCGTTTTTCTTTCCCTTTTAATTAACTTCCGGGGTTTACACTCGTGCGCTTGTGACTAATAATAAATAATTAGTCTTAGTTTTTATATATTATCTCAATTCAATTAAGTATAGCTCTTTAATTGGCTACAGACTCATTAACCAGGCCCCTTAATAAAGAAAATAAAAATCAGTCACCGACTTTATTAATGAGGAGAATTTCCACCTGGCTTCTTTTAAACTTAAAACGAACTACTCGTATTAATACAATTATAACATTTCCAAGTTTTAGTTAAATTTACCCAGAGGAGATGAACACAAAATTCCGATCGATGAATATGCATTGGAAATTATTATATCCTTCTACTAAATGAAAATCACTCTCGTATGTACTGGTCATTTGGGTTTGTGTTTTGTTTATTTATTTATATAATGTACTACTGTATTATGATTCAAAATGCATTGTACAGTAGTGTAGTTAATTTTACGAATATATCTACTTCATTAATAATTAATTTTAACACTAGTTTGCTTTCAAATTAATTAGACGACGGAGACAACATAATCTAATTAACGAAACTTCTGCGCGCATACTTTAAATCAGAAATAATTTGTTAGTTTATTTTCGGAATTAACGCATTCTCAAAAATATTTTAATTGATGAAACATAATTTATGAAGCACGCAACAACTCTTATTTTTAAAAATATAATGTACCGTAAAAAAAATGCGAGAAGACTGTGAAAAAACGAAATTTTGTCGAATGATCGATGATTAGATTAATTTGTTAATTTCTCTTCCTGAGAAGATAAAATTTTCAAATTTATAGAGGGAGAGCAGAAAAATGG
>JAQGAY010001892.1:0-12376 GCA_034698085.1 Polydesmus angustus
GGTGTTCCCACGACGCGAGGTATGGCAGGCTTAAGGGAGACTCGCCATATCACGCGCCGTGGGAACGCCGCTTTAGAAACCCTGTATAGGATGATTAAGTTTACTCGAAGTTTAATTACAACCTACCGTGATCATGCGGGAGAACTACTCATTTTAATTTCAGCAAAAATGAATACGAATAGATAGATAAAAATAAAATAAAATAAATTACATATGAATTATACAATACATACAGTATACGTTTCAAAACACTTTAAAGAACCCATACTTTTGCTAACAAATCAATTTTAGTTTAAAAAAATTCTATTTGACGGTGTTATAAAAACTTAATAATTAAATACTAAATCTACCAAACCTTATAAGTTGGTTTTTATCAACATTATTCTCATTAGAAAGTTTTATTAACGTTACCATGATGCGATTCAAACGCATACCGTAACGATACCGAACCCGCCAAACTAAAGAAAGAAAGTTTTAGAATTTTAAGCAAAAATTTCGAACTTCTGGTCTGCGGCTGACTTTTTTGACGCGATTTAAAATTTAAAACTGGAAGTCTCGTTTCACAAACAAAATTTTTTTGACTGAATGACAAACTGTGTTTACACTTCTTCAAACAAAATTTTATGGCTGAGACTTTTCAGTTGTCCACAACTGAATAAATTTAATCATTAAAGTTTAATGGAAGTGACCTATATTGCTTTTGCAGGTTTATCATGCCAGTAGAAAAACTTAATTTTGATTGGTGGAGTTTTAGTTTGTTGGATGTGCAAAAATTAACCCTATATTATAATACTCGTACAGTATGTATTAAGCATTGCTAGTTTGCGCTTAAGCAGGGTGACATTCTGGTTTCTCGAGGTCCTGCTGTCCCTAAAACCACGAGTTAGGTCGGTCAGGATCATGGGACACCAAAAATCAACAAGCAACAAAACGAAAGGTAAAATGGTTGTTTTTCAATTTTGAAGTGATTAATAATGTTCGCTATGTTCCAATGATTTATGCAGATAATAATTATTGTTCTGCAATTGATTTCATTTTTAACAAAGGAGATTAAAAAGTTATTTTTCCGTGATTATCTCGAGCTAAATTTTAAATTAGCGCCTGGACCAGGTAAATTCTATTTAGCAAAATTAATAAATATACAGTATGTCTACTAAAGCCATTATTAAAAAATGAACTACGTCTATTATGTAGCAACATTTTTGTTTAAGCAATTGCACGCAATAATATTGGGGAGTATCGGCATTTAAGTAATGCAATTTATAAATTAAATACCTACAGAAAACTTCCTTAATACCGGTATCAACTTTACTACACACGCTAACCGTGAATATTGAGAGTCCAAGTGCGTTTAATTGCTTTATTTATCGACATTGTAAAGTGCGCAGCGTACTTTGCAGTTAGGCTGATTTGATGTGTATTATTTTATTTGAATTATTATTGTTAAAATTGCTTTACGGTGTTGAGAAACAATCATTAATAATGCGCATACGTTATGTATTGTCTTCAAAACAATAATTCATAGTAAAATTAGTTGCCAAATTTACCCTATCTTTAAAGTTACAATTTCGTATGCGTCACTCAAATGAACACTGGCGCTTACCATATTTTGATTACGGCTTTTGATAATAGGTATTTTCATCTTAAATTAATTACTTATCCGTTTGAATTATTATTACTTGATGTATTATATTATTTATGGCCCCTATTGTTTTGATGAGTTTTTGCGTAGGTGTCTATGGCCCGCATGACAATAGGGTTATTTTTCATTCTAAAATGTTAAAGTTGTTATTGAAGTTTTGTATAAGTTTTCATTTATTTGTTTGTAACAAACAGTTTTATCTGTCAAATGTAAGTGTTGTCTAGGCAACGACGATTTCATTAAATTGTGTAATGATGTGTTGATGTGAACTATATAGAAAAATGTTTTGAAAATGATAACGAACTTAAAAAAAAGATGATCTAACTTTTAAAAATGAAATAATAAAAACATTTTCCATCTTTCACGTTTTCCACCCTATCATTCTGCTCCTCAACACGAAGCGACACACTCGAGTGTTTGCTCACAACTAAGTATACAAATATATTATTGCGCGTGTTTTCATCTCTAGAGAGTAAATAAATAGGCTTAACAAAGCCGATGCAGTCGACGTCAAATTTGCCATTAATATTCAAAAAAAAAAAAAAAATTACCGGTACGTGTATGTGATGAAAAAAGCGAAACTGTACTCGTAGATGGAGATTGACAGTTGCCATCGATTGCTATTTCAAACACGATTATAATACAAGAGAGCAAAATGAATCTATTTCTCAGCCTTAGTTTAATACAAATAATAAAAAATGATGAAGAAATTCTAAATTTACCGAGAACAAATCGTGATGCATTATGCGCCAAAAATAAGTTATTATCTAATGGACAATATTGTAATCTTGCGAGAGTCAACTTTCCGCCATTTTCTTTACGCACTTTAACATTAATTTGTTCCGTTCTAACCAGCAAATTTATCATTTTTCCATAATTCTTTTTTTGGCTTCTTTTTCCTTTCCCCTCAAACGCTTGCTTGCACTCGACCAGAGGCTTGTGTAGTACATGTAGCTTTATTTCGTGTTGATGTGGCGCACCTTGCTTGTTGGTTTTAAAGTTTTTAAAGATAAGTACACTGTATATTTGATAGGAGTTTATAAAAATGGCCGAGGCCTCTTTCGCCCCTAAAATAAAATTTAAATGCAATAGTTATTTATTGTAGTTTATTCAGATGTAACTGTAAGAGTGCGACACATCTCACGGGCTACACTAGTCTCTAAGCAGACACTTTGGGGAAGAATGGAAATAAAAACCGTTATTTCTAATCCTTTTCACAACAAAATAAACTAGGTCAAAATCAACTGCGCACATTTTTTTTCAATGCTAATTTGGACAGAAACGTTAATCCTATTATCAAGGTATTTAAGCAAAAAAGATACTTTGTTCACGGTAGCTTATCAATTTTGATTTACGGTACATCTTAAGATGCACATTATTTTTTACCACTCAACTATTTATAAAAACATTATAATAACTTTATTGGTTTAAAAAAACTGCTTTTTAATTGAAATTATATCGTCCAAATAAGTGTTAAATTATCGTAGAATCTAAATTCATGTTAAGTAGTACATAGAGTGTTTGACGCACATTTGTTTGTGATGTATTTTTGTATAGCGATTTTGCAATTTTGTTATATCCCAATTTTCAGGTGGAGGAAACCACAATACGAGTACAAACAAAATAAATAAATAAATTACATGACTATAATTTATAGCGCTCTATCAAATATTTAGAACCAGCAGAAATAACTAATTTGCTGTTTAGCTGCGAAATAACTGTTTGCATAAATGGGACGAAATTTGCATGAATATACTGTATCATAAATATGCAGGGATACACCATTCGCCATATTAAATAGATTTTATCACATAAAAGTACTTAGCGGTAAAATGCAAAAGACGAAAAATGCACAAACGTAACTTTTAAGATCATAAATATTAAAATATTTTTGAAAGTGCAGAAGTTAAATGCAATGTATGCAAATTGTTATAACGATTGATTTTAAAAGCTTTTGAAAAACTTTCGAAAATATTAAACTTAACAAGATTTTTTTTCTTTTCAAGTTTAATAATTTCATGTAATATAGTATCTTTAAAAAGCAAATTTCCAATTGCGCATAGCGCTTATTGGATACGGTAAAGTTGGATAGCGTTTCTATTAGATACGGCAAAGCTGAAAAAATCCGTTACAGCGTTACGGTGAGGCTGTTTATTATCAGCCTCAGGAATACGTGGAATAGTAAATTTGCGATTGAAATGCCGCTCGTTTAAAGTGTTTCACAGCATAGACAAGTATTTGGCATTCTTCACAGGTACAGTATGTGTATCCATCGGAACAGCACCGAGCGAGGCGAGAGTGCATTTCAATGCACACAATCAGAGTTCTATTTTTGATAGAAATGCGCGAAGGTCGTACGCTATCAAATACTCAGGTGATTTTATTGGATCGCCTTGCCGACCGCCATTCCACTCAACAGAACCCGACAAATCCACATCCACCGATTATTTTTATCGCAAAAATATGAAAAGAGCGAAGAAAAAATGTTAGGCGCTCGAAGACAAAATACAAAGCAGTTAACGTCAGGGACGAGTAAGGGATAGGCTATTGGGGTTGCCACCCACTATGCCGGCTTTACATCGATCTCAATTTGAATGAACAATTTGACTAAATCTATGCTGTTACTACACAACAAAAAATATTTTTTTTAAAAAAAGAAGGCAAATATGTGAGTTTCTGCGCATGCGTCCGCTGTTTTTAAACTTGTTTAGATTTTGATCTGGTTTAATCATACGTCACTTAATCTAATCTAGGTGATGGCCGTTTGAGCTGGATTTATTTTATCGTGGTTCAGCCTAGCTCTGTTTGGCTAATCTACTGTATGACGTCGTTACCACAAAAAAAAAACATGATTAAAATAGAGGTAAGTAAACAAATCAGTTTTTCTAATTATTAGTATAATGTAGTCCTATTCTATAAAACATTTTTTACTAATTCTTGAAATTTACGGTAATCTTATTTTTAAAATTTTGTTTGCTGCCAACAAAATATTTTAATTAAAGTTAGTCGTTTAGTCTCAATTATTAATAAATTCGGTGGCGATATAATTTCAAGCATAAACTTATAAAATAAAACATAAAACCTCCCCAGGCAATTGAAACCTAAAACCGAATAATAGTCACCAAATTATTATTTTTTAAAAAGGCAGAACAATTTGCTTTAAAGCAAAAACGATATAAACCAAGAAAATATTTCCAAAAAAAAATGAAAAGTTCTTTTCTTGACTTAATGCTTAGGAGAGATAAAAGTGCGTCACAAATTGTGGCTGTAAATCATGAGTTAAGAGGAAAATAGCTTAATCGCAAATTTTCTATTGTTAAAGGATTAATCGTTTGAGTTAATTAATTGCGAGCAATAAAAAGATGTGAAAAACTCTTTGTTTTCGTTTTATGTTTTTTTTTTCCAAAAGTAATTTGCGGTTCAAATAGAAAACCTCGTTTGATTATTTCTCCTTAAGTGCAATCGGCTTAAAACAATTTTTCTTTTGACTTTTATAAAACAACAAAGATAACGAATGAGGGTACAACAATAATATCAAACTTTGATATTATTGTTGTATAATAAAAGATAATAAGCGCAAAAGTCAATTACGTTTCGTTTTGCTAAATAAGCAGAACTTAAAACTTTTGCTGCTCAATGGAAAACATAGCTTCATTAAATGAAATTTAATCTACCGCTAGTTGCATTTGATCTATGTAAATTAAAAAATACATTAATGAAAAACAAAATTGCAAAGCGACCATAAAGTTTATCAGTATATTTTAAGCAATTTTTGCATTGATTTTTGATGCAATTAAATTTTTGTTTACATTTTTAATTAAAAATCAGAGTTTTAAGCTATCTGCGCAAACGTGCGTAAAAAGTCAATAAACATCGCCGCGCAAAGAAATTTACTTTTAATTAGAAAAACACTTAGACTAGTGAATCAAACTTATTTTTTAAATAGAGTTTTATCTACTTTACAGTAACCGCTAAACGCTATAAGATACTTTTCCCAGCTTTTCCGCATCCGCGAAACTCTATCAGCAAGTTTAATCAACCTTACCGCATCCTCTAAATATTACCATAATTTTTCGATTCAGACCCCCCTAACTTTCAAAGTCGAAAAATAAAAAAAACTGTATTCATTCTGTAAAACTGTAAGACACCCTAGATTGCATGATCTACCCCATCACCACTAAAAACATTGAAAAAATTGCGATAGTTTTTACAACTTTAACATGTTCGTTAAACGCTATTACAAGAATTTCTTTACTTTAATCTATCCACTGGACGTTATAAAAAAGCTATATAAATCTTATCGTATCCGTTAAAGACCAGTGTTTTCTCAACTTTAACGCACCCGCTAAACGTTATCAGCTTATTATTTTTTTTAGTTCTACCGTAGACGCAATAAAAGTTCTCTTAACCGCTAAAAGTATTGATATGTACACTATTTTCGGGAAAGTTAATACCACTGCCACCTGTTGTCGATTTGTATGCGTGAAATTCAATCGATAATGAAGATCGATAAAACGATAATAAAAAAAAAAAGTTTTTAGGGTAATTTAGCTTGAAGCACACTTTAGATGAAGGTAGGCGGGGTGGGACGCGGGCCAAAATCTCCACGATTGGTAATAAAGTGGGAAAAGATTTGTAGAAAGTGTCGCCAAGGGATTATTGCTTCACTCACTCCCATCACATCCGGTGAAAACCTGAATCAAATGCAACCAACATTAAATCGATAGCGCTGAAAAGCCTTGTAGTCGGCTTGCAATTTATTACTGATCTCATTTTATTAAACCAATGTGACTAAAAAAATAAAAAATAAAGATTAAGGAAAAAGTAAAGAAACTTACGGGCCTGCGCCTGCGCACAAGATTTTATAAACTTTTTAAAGCTCGATTTTGTTCTAGAAATCTTGTTTGAGAACATTTTCTTTTTCGCTTAGTAAAACTTTACAACAGTGTTCAAAAACTTAATCTAGATTAAGATCCAGTGCTCTATTTTTATTAAATCTTGGTTTTATGTCGTTGTTGCAAACAATAATTGCATAATAAAACTGTAATTCTGCGCATGCGCAAAATTTTTTTAATAAACTTTTTATGTTTTACACTTGTTTATGTTACATTTAATGTATATTTTTGCGGAAAAAAAAAACCACGGAAATTAAATGAGATTCGCGCAAATGATAAAGATGAGTGCATTTTTAAAAAAATAAGAAATTTTTGTTTGAAAAAAAAAATGCGTTTGTTTGGAATTCGCTACTTTAATTTGTCGATACAAGTTGGAAAATGTTTAACATCCAAGGTTAAGGTTAGCGTAACGCTTGCCAAAAACCAAATAACGTAGAAACTCAGTTTTGGATTGTCAACGAGCCAATACAATCCCATCGTTTTCGTCCGCAACATTTAATAACTTTGCATTTAAAAAAAATACGCATTTTTTTTTTTTGCTTTTTTGTGTTGAATAAAATAAGAGTCGCTAATTATTATGGTAACAAATTAAGGTAACATCAGCTGTTTCCATCACTCGTAACAATTTCTCTTTGACGTAAATTTCTCTTGAGATAAAATATCACTTTAATTAAAATCTCCTCCACACAATTTTGCGATTCATTAATTATTTTCATTTTTTGCGCAAGGAAAAAAATTTGCTAGGATAATCAATTTTTTCTTTTTGACATTTCTTATAATTTTGAGTTACTTTTTATAATTTAAAAACTAAAATTAAAAATGAATACCGGTATACAGTATATTTATTTATTGCGAGTTTCTTATAGATATTTTTCTTTTAAACTAAATACCGTATTTCATTTTAAAGTAAAATTTTCGGTCCGTGACACTAAAATAATATATATTTTGCAAACACATTTAATAAAAAATTTAATTATGTAAATTCAAAAATAACAAATAATAAACAATAAATAATTAAAAAAGCAATTAAAATGTTAATTGTATAAACAAACAATTATTATTATTATATTATAAAACCACAAATTTATGCTAAAAATAAATATTATTTCAAAATTAATATTTAAAGTCGATTTTAAAAGCAAAATATTTAAAATTTAAATTGACCAAAAAGAAAATTTTATATATAAAAAAATAAAACATTTAATAAAATACAGTACGGTATAGCAAACCAAAAAAATGATCTAAATTGTCAATCTTACGTGCGTCCCATGTTAAGTGAATTAAGTCTTACCGACATTTGACCGCCTTGTTTGCCTCCTCCACCGCCGCCACCGCCTCCTCCTCCGCCGGAATAATTCATGCTCTCCCCGGTTCAATTTACGCAATTAATAGCAAATGACAACATCCATCAATTATCCCGATCGATTAATTCTCCGGACTGCGAAACTCAACCCCCAATCTCCCGGTCCGCATTTACGCGGTCAAATAATGCGGTGCGGCAAATACTTCTAAACTACTTGCACCGATTTCTTTTATTTCATCGCAAACTTTCCATTCAACTTTTTTTTTTAGATTTCACTCTTCTTTCGCGTTTATCAACAACAAAAAAAGATCAATAAATTTATAGTTGCTGGACTTTTTTTTTTTCCTACGTTGAAGTGATCGCTTATCTCTGTTAGTTGAGAGATTTGATGAGAAATGATATTCCGAGTGAGCCGAATGACGACGAAAACTGCAGTGAGTGTCGCTGCGGTAGCTCACGCTCTACGCAGCTGTTCTACGCAGCGGAGGAAACTCTGCTCGCACTGCATGTGATTACACTTACAAAACTGTCTTCATATTCAGTGAAACCCGCTTATAGTGCGAACCCGCGTATAGTGCGACCATATTTGGGTCCCCGAAGACTAAAAGTCTGTATAATAGGCCCGCTATTTATTTTTTAAAGAAATTTTAATTTCAAATATAGGAATTTTAAAAATTGTCACAATTGTGAACTTTGTGGGCAGTTTTTTCGGGCCAATTACAGTATGGAATGTATGGAATTACAGTAAAGCCAAAAAAATTGGACTAAATATTTTTGAGTAAATGTTTCATTTCTCTAAGAAAACACTTTTAATTACATTTTTAGCATTTCCCGGTTATAGTGCGAATTTTTTTCGGTTTGTTGAATCGCACTATAAGCGGGTTTCACTGTATTCTCGTTCTATCCTCGTTTTACGTTAATCTCACTGTAGTTAAACCGTATAACTACAGTAATCTATGTTACTAAATTTTAATTAATAAAAAGATTTGATTCTTGCATTATAATAAAAATGGTTTTAACTAAAACCTTGATTGTGGATAGGTTACTTAGTCTCGTTTAAGCAACCCAATTAATGGAATTGCGCATTCTTTCTAAAATTACCTTTTCTTGATCTTGTCTTAGAAAGAGATGTCACGAGCGAGTTTAGTAGAACCTTAAAGATAATTATTAAAGGTTTTTTTAAATGTATTTAAAATCAATCGTTAATTAAATAAAATTAGCATAAATTGTGTTTAGTTCCGCTCAAATAAATCAAAATTGATATTTAATTTCTGTACATTTCTACGGCGATAGTAGTTGTAAAAAGTGGAGTTTTGGCAGGTGGTACGCAGCTACTGTATAGCAAGGCAGTAGCAGCCGCAGCAGCAGCAGCGATGAAGTGAGAAAGGGAAGCAATTTCCAGATTGATGGATTAAGAGAAAAGCTGGGTAGAAAAGTTACACGATTGAGCGCAGAAAAAAAAACATCGCTTTTTACTATGTTAGCTTTTCAAATAAATCACGTTTAAAGATCAAATAAGATGGAGTCGAAATAACACGCATTAATTTATCCCTCAAGATGAAACATTTAGTTCAACAAATTCATCGGCTTTAAAATAAAAACACATTTTCAGAATATGTATACATAAAAACAGATGAAACCCATTTCAATTTGTTTCTCAATCTTTTTGTCTCACGGCTCACACATCATAGAATACAGTAGCATTTGCGGAAAACAAATAAAAATACAAATTGTGAACTTAAAAAAAAGTAAACATTGAAAATATTTTAACATAAATATTTTTAAAAAATTTACTTAACTCTTAAAAAGTTTTGTAAACAATCTAATTTTGAACTATAAAACTCATTTTGAATTGTAATTTTAGAATTCAAAATTCGCTTTATTGCTAAAAAATATAAAAACGCATTTAGTAAGTATTAATGTCGTAATTAAAGCCAAAAATTGGTATTTATTAAAGAATTTGATAATATTTTAGCATTTATTTTGTGCGTGTAAAAAAGTAAACAGATTTGAGTGAGCAAAGCCTTCATGAGTTGAGAGTTAATTAATTATTGTTTTCACTAACCTTTTAATTGTTCCTCAACATAATTACCATATTATTTCCTTCAACCCTATTAATCAACATGACATTGCTTATTAAATCTTACTTTTCAAGAGAATTATTAAGCAAAATTTGAGAACCCTTCTATCCGAGAAAAGGGTAGCCTAAAATAATATTGAAATGAAATGGACTTTAGATTTTATTTTTTAAGTCCGTTTACTCAGTTTGCCTCAAATAATTTATCATGACAAATTATCCAGCTATAAAAAGTTTGTTTACGTGCAGTAATTATTTTCTTTGATACATTTTGCTACTACATAACGACCCGCGGCACTGCGCTTGGGAAACACTTCATTCTGCAGTTTCCTGCATAAAATGTAATTTTTCGAGTTGCTCATAGCATTTTATGGCCAAAAATATAAGCGCATCTTCAATTTAGGTCGTAAAAAACGAAAGGAAACAACAAAATTGCTTATTCAATTAACCGAATTACAAATTCTATGTTCACGTATACAACACAACACACAAAAAATTTCAATGTTAGCCCACTTTAAAAAAAAATAATGCACCATACATGTAAATTTATCACATGTATACACATCACGAAAATTCTAAATAAATGTTTTCATCATAGTTACATGGTAAACTTAAAAACTTCGTTTTAAATTCCTCCTCAAAGACAATTTATGTTACGAGAAAAAATAAGAAACCAAATGGTATTCATCAATTTTTATCTCACAATTTTAACTCATAAATTATTTCATTTAAAACTTAAATAAAATGGAGGATTGCACTTTGTGGTTATTTCCAATAGATATTAACTGTTAATACGATGTGTCCGTAAAAAAGTGTATCCAACTGAATGCCACATGGAAAAGCGTTTCTTTAATTACATTTTTTTAAGCATTAGATTTTTCTATTCTGTGTGTAAATATCCTCCTTAGGCCACAAATACGTTTTCTCTCGCTGGTTTAAGACTCAAATTTAAAGACTTTTTCTATTTTAAATTTTTTAAAAGTCTAGACAAAATAAGGCAAAAAAAAACTACAGTATGCAGCTTTTTTTGCCTACATTACCGTAATTTAAACTCGGTGCACTCTATTTTTCCAAGATGATGACGCACGCGCAATAGTAGCTTTAAATGCAGATAATTATTAACCGCAATTTATGTAAATTTTTATTGAATTCAAAGTTTTTAATTATGTTTAATAATACTTAAAATAAGTAGTTTAACGAATAAACTGTTCGTAGAATTTTAACGGATAAGGGTTCGTTGAGAAGCTTATTATGAGAAGATTGACAACACTCACTTATATTGCTTAGCGGATACGAGAGAAGGCGCTGCTTAAATAGCGTCGCCCAGGGCTTTACGGGCAAATTGGACACCAGAGCCAAAACTTATCTTACGGTATTTAGAGGAAACAAAATACCGAATAAACTCTCCAATAAAACGGATACGGTAACGTGAAAAACTTTCTTATATAAACCGTAAAACGTAAAAGCGCTTTTTCATTTCTCGAGTTTCGTAAAGTTAAAAGCTCAAAAATTGAAAATACAGTATGTAAATAGAGTTTCAGTTTACATTAGATTATTATCGATTGAGTTCACCAAAATGCATTCCACTCTTTACTTAAGTAAATAAAATAATTATACCAAAATTCAACAGAAATATTTTCTCAAAACTAATTAAAAATTCAAAAAAAGTTTATTTAATTAACTCAGGAAATAATCCTGTTAATTAACTAAAAACTGTTTAATTTCCAGCTGGTTTAAAGCGTAATTAAATTTCAAGACTAAGGGTCATTCGGCGACACATCATCTTCAATATTCATCCGAATAAGCCACGCCTACTCTAGCGCTTAATTAAATTTCGCCGGCGATGTCCAGTAGCTAAATCGAGGCGTTATGATTGAGGGACAGCGTTAAGGGGGTGGGATGAGACGGCAAATGAATTTCATCCGGCGTCATTAAGTTGCGCTGAAAATTGGTGTAAACAAGGTATTTAGCTCGTTGAACGTAATGACGTCACGCGCATAAGAGATGATGATGAGAAGCAGCATCACATTTCAAATCGAATTACGAATAATGTCAGATGAGGTTTTCACGAAGAGATAAGCGCCACCAACTTTTTCTTCAGAATTCTCGCTCATTCCAATACGTTAAACGCAAGATTTAACGACAAACAATCACGTAATGAGCGGCCTCACCATTAACTTAATAGAAACAAATTAAGAAGCTTAACGACTCTCCACCCACTTAACCTCACGGGCGACTAACGGTGGGAGTTAACCTTTTAACCCAAGCTTTTTATATATTCGAAGCTCTTTCTCATTGGGCATCATTGGGAAAAATGGTCTTCAAATAAAGTCTTTTTAAAAATTATTATTTTTATGAAACACTTAGTACTGTTTTTATACCGATTTTTTTTACACGAATTTGAAATAACACGGTTTCAAAATAAAATTTCATCCTCTTTTTACACGAGAAATTTTGAA